>JAFMPE010032772.1:0-15469 GCA_024759925.1 Ficus religiosa | reverse complement strand
CTTCTGCTTCTTCTGCCTGACTCTCTCTGTCTCTGTGTTGCAGAGTAGAAGAAAGATATTTACAGTTTTGGCTTCGGAAATCGGAACTTCAGCGACATGAATTGCCTCCAGAATCTTCCAAGGTCACTCTCCTTCTTTCTTTCTTCTTCTTCTTCTTCGCATTTTCCTTCAATGTCGATTCTCTGTAAGAACAATCTCTTTTCTCCCATTTCAGATCCTTCGCTTTTCCTTTCCGGAGCTCCGATTTCCCTCGTACGAACAATTTCTGCTCCGTCAAAAATCTGGTAATCTCTTCATTTTTGGCTACAAATGGATAATTAATTTTTTTTTTAAACACAGATAGATTGAATCTCATTCTCTGGAAATTTTGTGCAGCGAGTGACTGCTGATCTTCGCCGAACTATGACGATCAAGGTAACTTTCCAGTTTTCGTGTGTTCTTTTTTTTAAAGGAATTTTTTAGTTATTTATTTGATTAAAATGAGTATTAGTTAGTGTATTACTGTAGTTGCAATATATTTTAGCCATAATTCCACACCACTCCACTGTAAGTCGAAGAGTTCGAATCCTCAGATTAAAAAAAAAAAAAAAAAGTGCGGTACCTACTTTAATGAATGGTAGCTTTGTCGTACATTTTGATTGGAATTTTAATTTCTTGTGTCACATTTTATCAAGTTTGATCAAGTATGGAGATCAGGTAGGATTTGGAATTTGTGTTTATGTAGGGAATATATTATTTGATTAAGATAAGTTTAGTTATTGTTGGACCTGCTTTAGTGAGTGGTAACTTTCTTGTAGAATTTACTATCAAATTTTAATTGTAAAGGCCCACATTCTTTCAAATTTGTCGGAAGTGTTTTACTTTTGTGTATTTTTTTAAGGAATTTTGTTGTTGTTTATTTAATTAAGATAAGTATTAGTTATCCGTGGTACCTACTTTAGTAAGTGGAAGCTTTATGGTCCATTTACTACCAATTTTTAATAGTTTGCTTCCTGGTTCTTTCAAGTTAGTGCTGTTGTTAGTCGGCTATAGAATTTCCTTTTTTCTTGTTTTTGTTAGTTTGTTGGAATAATTGGTTGTTGATTAGATCCTTAATTGTATTTATAAAGCTATTAATGACCTTGTTAAGCATGTTATATAGAAGGTTTGTGATTTGTGTGTAGGCAACTTCTGGTTCTACATCCAGTGCTGAGATCGGTGGCAGCAACTCTGATCTTAAGGAGGAGAAATCCGAGGTTTATAGTCACAACATGACAGAAGCTATGGGTGCTGGTAGGCTCAGTCGTTTTGTGCTTCTATACTCAATATGATAAAGCTTAAGGTCGTGTTTGGTAAGATGGAAAGAAAATAGGAAGGAAAGAAAGGTGTATAATCTTTATACTGAGAGATTAAAATTGGAGTTCGTTGAAGGATATGAAATCTCTCAGCCTATTTGTTCTTCTTCTTTCTTTTTTTTTTCCTCTCTCTCCCCTACCAAACAACCTTAGGTTTTGAAATCGTTCATACTAATCCTACCAAAAAGTCTTTAAGAGTCAACTTGGTGGTTTTGCTTTGCATGTGGATTTTGAAACTTGGTGAAATATAACAATCTAGAATTTTGTGTGAGTTCCTTCAAAAAAAAAAAAAAAAAAAAAAAAAAAAAAAAAAAAAAAAAAGAAGAAGAAGAAGAAGATCGTGTGAGTTATAAGAGTGTTGTTTCCTCGATGCTAGCTTTGATCTATATAATGGCCCAACCGTGGGATGACTGATTAGTCAAGCATGATCCTCTGGCGTTTTGTGTCGAATTTAGGATTTTTACTTATCATTTGGCGTTAGCACTTTTAGTAATTTTAACCAATCATCGTCCATTTCGCTGTAATGGATGCAGTTTTAACTTATAGGCATGAACTGGGAATGAACTACAATTTCATTTGTCCAGATTTGATTGTGGGTTCATGCCTACAGGTAATCCGTGTTTCATAAGTTTATCATTTAGATCTTTCTTAAACGATTACCTAATCCTTTTTTCCCTGCTATATCACAGACCCCTGATGATGTTGACAAGCTTCGTGCAATTGGAGTGAAAACTATCTTTTGCTTGCAGCAAGATCCAGATTTGGAGTATCCTAAATGTTTTTATTTTTTGGTTATTTGTATATAAGGTAAAAAGTTATGTGTATTCTGATCTTTCGGACAATTTCTTACAAGGTTACTTTAGCCATGAAAAAAATAACTATGGATCCTTTACTTAGTACTTCCAGATATTTTGGGGTGGATATAGGAGCAATTCGAGAGTACGCCAAGACTTCTGATGACATTGAACACTTGCGCGCTGAAATAAGGTTAGTAACTAAAAAACCGTCTTTGGTTTTATGAAGTATGATTAATTTGTTACTTGTCATGAAAAGCCAAAATCAGTTCTTAATTTTGACGTAGTTGTATGGTAATTATGGTTGGATGTTTTATATTCTCCTTTCTCTCCTGTTCATTTCGTTCATTTACTTTTCAAATTTGTTATGTTTGTGCTCAACATTTTTGTTTTATTTATTTATTTTTGTGCGTGTGTGTGTTTGTGTGTGTGGTAACTTTGGCTGTAAGTTACGGTTTTAAACTTGTTTGATGCCTTTTCCAATTGCAAAGTTATTAATTGAGCTGAAAACAGTGGACCGTTTGATTGTTACTATGGATGCTTAATCCTGTACAATTATGATACAATTTTCTTTCACTACATATGTGAATCTGATTATCGTAGTGTTCATTAGTTTCTACCATTTTTGGTTGCTTCTGCCATGTTGCAGACAACATTCAGAGATTTTGAACTGCTCCTAGTTGGCCATGAGTTAACACAAAATTTTAATAAAAGCATTGAACTGTCCTTTTGTTATGTTATATTACTGTGGCTTTCTGTCTGTATTCTTGTATTTCTTCACTTTTTCCAGCAGGCTAATGTTTGATTTCACAGAGACTTTGATGCACATGATTTAAGGATACGGTTACCAGCTGTTGTGAGTAAATTACACAAGGCCATAAATCGAAATGGAGGTGTGACTTATATACATTGTACTGCTGGACTAGGGAGAGCTCCTGCTGTTACAGTATGCATCTAGTTCTTTTCATTTAATCCTAAGTTTTGTTATCCAGCATATGGGATCTTTATTTTGCAAATTCTTATTATCGTCCTTAATAGTGAATCTTTTTTCTTTCATTTCTGTGGCAAGCTTAAGTTAAATACTGACATTTTACCAATTTTTGATCAACACTTTTAACCAGAAGATAATTAGTGTATGAATCTGGCGAGGGACTAATAACAAGCACTGGAATACTTAGTTTACTTGATAAAGTGGGGATGGAAATGGAATTGAGTTAAGGTAGAAAGTTGAAACGAAGCTGAAGGTGTTGAGGAACAAGATTTGGGTGTTCAGTTAGGAGGAGAGAGGAAGGCAAAGCAAAATGGTAGTTGATGATTTGGTGCTGGGCGCAATCCAGGATTTCCATTGTTGATATTGAATTGCACTTGGGGCGGTTGGCACCATGGTGGAATAAGTTGGTATCAATCCTTAGTTACACGACACACGGTTAACTTCCATTTCACGGCATGTGATAGTTCTTTTTCTTTCACATAGATGAAAGATTTCCTTTATCTTCTGTGATGAAAGGTTCATTATTAACTCTCTAACACGTTATTTGACTTTTGATGACTGAAAATTTACTAGGCTTGGCTAATTCCACCCAACATCTCTTCACCCACCCTTTGGCCCAAACCAAAAAAAAAGGAATTAAAAAAATACTGAAATTAAAGACACTGTGGCTTGCGGTTATAATTAGGATATAGATGACATTTTATTCTTACTCACATGAACGCTTTGTCCCTTCATATTTTTGACATGCCAGTGTGTACTGAAAGGTTCTTCTTATTACAGTTGGCATACATGTTCTGGTTCCTGGGCTACAAACTTAGCGAAGCTCTGAAATTGCTGCTGGTAACTGCCCTTTTCATATCTTATTTTGTTGCGTATAAATTATGATATCAATTTTATTCTCACAATCCTTGTGTAGGCCCCTTTTTGTTCTAATATGGTGAAAGGGGGGTTGAATTCTCTCAAGTATCTGCATTTTCCTGATAAAATGATTCTATTGTAGAGCAAACGCTCGTGCTCCCCTAAATTGGATGCTATAAAAAGCGCAACTGCTGATATTGTGAGTTTCGTCTCTCTTCTCTATTATTTTAATTCATTCAAGAAACTTCGAATTGTGCTAAGAGGCCCTCTTAGCACAATTCTTATGATGATTTAGTAAAATACTCCGTGGTTTTTGTGCTCATTTCTCAGTGCAATGTTTTTATGCTGTTTTACCATAGGTAGTGCTAAGAGCCCCTCTAGCAAAAATGTGGAGCTAAATCACCATTAACCTAGTAAGATAACAGGAAATGGACTTATCTTTCAAAGAAAAGGTTTCCTAATGGCAGTGGTTCTTATACAGGATTGCAGTTCTTAATCATGTCAGAAAATGAGCCTTAGTTTCACCTCTCTAGAGAGTCGTGAGTGCTCTTTTTTCCGTAACCACATGTAAAACCCTGTACCAGATGGCCATACAACCTGCGTCTTTTTATATCAGATTTTAGTTTTTGAGACGAGAGTAGGTTTTCGGTCTATGCCTTGTTTCTGTTCTGGTTTTTTTTGTTTTTTTTGTTGTAGGACTCCTTATCCTCTGTTTGTTTGTACTGTTTTTTTTCTATCAATGAAGGCCATTGTTTCTTGTAAAAAATCCGAGATATAAATTTTTATCATAGTTTCATTGTGGGGGCTATTTCATGGTAAGGTGCTTCGAAGTTTCTGCTAGTTTTACTACTGTTTTTTCCTTAGAATTTATTCAAGTGACGGCTCCTAGCACCTGTTCTTTTAATTGCTTCTATTTGTCATTCTTCTTTGCTTTTTTTTCTTCTATTGCTAAAGCAACACGCAGGAAATTGAGAAGAACAAAAAATCAACAAAAAATTGTTTTGTAATTTTATTGCCGTAGAAATACAGCTTGTTAAGAAATGTATTTCTTCAATTTTATTTTTTATTTTTTTTAAAAATAAATACTCTTTTTACCTTTTGTCATAGATATCCAAAACCAAGTTAACTACAAGCTCACATTTGTTCTTACTAAAAAAGCTTACAGGCCTGAGAAAAAAGCCTGTTTCCTTGATATGGAAGAACAACGATTGCTCCACGGTGGAAGTATCTGGACTTGATATTGGATGGGGGCAGGTAATTTTCGTTCTCGTGGTTGCTTAGTATACATTCTATTTACACTACTGCCTCGAAATTAACCTCCTATCAGACCATGAGTTGGAATGAGAGAATGGTCAAGAAATTGAACTTGCTTTCTCGTTTGATGATGATTTCATCTATTTTACTTCTGTCGGCTTTTCAGAGAATACCTCTAAAGTTTAACGAGGAACAGGATCTGTGGATTCTTGAGAGGGAACTGCATGTAAGTGAAACTCTATTCTCTAAATCTGTTTGAGTTTCATTGTGATCAATTTTTGGCAACTGTACATGCAGTTTATTTGTTTTATTATTTTAGTACCTTTTTTTTTTTTTCCTTGCATTAGGCGTTTCTGGATCTTGAGAAAACAGTGTGGTGGCTCCTTTTCTTTTTTTATTTTTTTGGGTTGAAGTTTATGCGTCTTATCTTACTCTTGATTCAACAGGAAGGACGGTACGAATACAAGTACATTATCGATGGCGAATGGACATGCAACTTGTCCGAGCTAGTTACCTCTCCCAACAAGGACGGCCATGTCAACAATTATGTTGAAGTAAGTTTCGAAAAATCTAGCCTAGTTAGAGGAAAATTCACTATTGGTTATTTATTGCATCTTTTGGAATTGATTTATATGACCAAGTTCTTTTACGATCATCCATTCTCTCATTTTCTTGTTATTATAATCCAGGTTCTTGATGACAATCCAAGTAGTGGTGCTGGTGCAGTCCTCCGAAAGAGGTTGTTTGAGGAGGATTTCGATCTTACGACCGAGGAAAGACAGAAGATAAGGCACTTCTTGGATGCTTATCCAGATGATGAGTAGCTTAAACATTCCTTGAAATGGCTTTCGAGTATAAAGTTAAAAGCACTCTTCAGAAAGCAATGCCCGATAGTCTCTAATAGGAACGTAATACAAAAAAAACTTTGCATGTAGATTAGCAAATGATTACAGTTCTTCTCACTTATAATCACCACAGAAGCTTACCTTTTCGATGTGAAGAAACTAAGAGTAGAAATACTCCGTACTAAATGTGATACGGATACGATCATGTTAATAGTAATAAATGAAATTGATGTTACCAAGGACTCTTTAGTTGCATCTTACTGTGGTATAAATGTTATCTTTAGCTGTTGCTGTGCAAATAGCCTTTCAGAAAGATGTAGCGGAATTGGGTTCTTAACAAAAAAAAAAAAAAGAAAAAAAAAAAAAAAGGCCCTTGTGGTCAATCTGTTTCATAAGATATGCATGTGTGCACTTGCATGTATATGCCAAAAAAGGTAGCCATTATGGCGAGTACCACATTAGTGAGGAGTAAGGACATTGAGTGGTTTCTAAGTGCTACGAGTTCTCTTGTAGTTAGTAATTGTCCGGAAGTTGTAACTTAGTAGGTCCACTTATAGGTCTATTTAGTTCTTTCTCCTGAAAACTCTTGTGGGAAAAACCTGACCTCAAGTTTGATAAAGAAATTCACTCTATCTGCCATTATGCTAAACTCAGCCACGGCACTTGATCTTGCCACCTCGTTTGGCTTCTTATTTCTCCATGTCACTATATTACCTGTAAGGAATGGTGCATAGTCTGCAATTGTGTAAGATTCCATGCCAAGTTCTTTGTTTTTCTTGAACAAAATCCCTCTTCCCGGCATTCACTTGAGCTAACGAAGAATTTCGTGCATTGCTTGTAAATGTCTTTCGTTAGGATCTTGCATAAATGGACTTACTGTATTTACATCAAAGGCTATGTCTGGCCTGGCGTGAGAGAAATAAATCGATCTTCCAACCAGCCTTTGATACATCATTCTATCCACTGCACTGTCATCTTCTTCCTGACCCAAGTTGTGATTTCTTTCAATTGGTGTGCTCACTGCCTTCTCATACTTATTTTTGAGAGATGAAGAATACCAATACCTTCTTTGGAGTGTACCCACTTAAATCCCCAATAAATACTTCAATTTTCCAAGCTCCATAATTTTGAATTCCATGCCTAATCATCATTGAAGTAAATGTGCCTTATTCATGCCGTTTCCAGTTACAATAATATGATCGACATAAGCTATTTTGTTGCTTTTCCCCCTGAGGTTGAATGCTTTGCAAAGGGAGTATGATCTTCTTGACTATGTCCTAGTGCTAGCATGACTTCTGTGAAATTTCTAAACCATGCTCTCAGAGATTGATTCAATGCTTGTGGAGCTTTGTTCAACATACAATTTGTTATCTCCAAATTCTTCATCAAAACCTGAAAGCACTTTAAACATCGAAGTGCTGCAAACACCAATCAAGATTAGTGGCGAAAGACTTTTAACACGATTAGTATTCATTTTTACTACCGAATATGTATCCTAAATCCTGACAGTCCAATTAATCTATCTCGTAAAGTCTTGAGTATACCCTTTTGCACCAAGCCTAGCCTTTATCTCTTGATAATAATGGCTTTATATTTCAAAGTAAACTCCCCTACTTGCACCCCCATTGTTTTCTTCTCGTTAGGCAAGTTCACAATTTCTCAAGTTTTGGTCTTCTCTAACGCACTCATTTCCTAGCTCATTACTCGTAACTAGTTATTAGCCCCAGTTGCCCCATTTATTGTTTGTGGAATGCCCAAGGATATGGAAGTGAGACAAGCTTTGCATTGAAGGGAAAACTTTTGGAAAGACGGTGTGAAATTGGGTGTTCGTGGCATTTACGGGCACCTTTTCTTTAAAATTTTAAAGTAAAAAAAAATCTTTATTCAGATTAATAGGCACCATTGTGCGGACTTGTACATACCACACAAACACAAATATAAATGCTCAACTTTAGGCAAACAATTAATCAATAAGTTTGGCATTAAAGTTTGGAAATTTTAGGACCTCGTATGATTTTACCTAGTACACCATTATGTGTTCATAATTAAAATTTTGTTGGGGAAAAAAACTATGACAACTACACGTGCTCCCACAGCTCTTGAAATCAAATCAAAACCTCTGAAAAACTCAAAACTCCCATTTACATGGTCGGAAGCCATTGAGAGCAAAATAAAAAGTAAAAACTAAAGATTAAAAAAATAGCTCATTGCAAATGTGTGCGATGTGGAAAATTGTGGCCATAAGAACAAGTTTCAGTTGTAGGTGATGTTGGATATGCTTCTGTTAACTCTCTTCATCAACGAGGATGGTTGATCCATTTCCGATGCCGACATCCATTAGAGATGCCATCTCATCATCAAGTAATATTGGCAAAGGAGAACCCTGATGAATACAAAGGATCAAATTACTTGCTGTTAGGGAAATTCAGGGTATTGGTAAATCTCTTCCTGTTTCCAACTTGTCAGTTCACATGGTTAAGGAAGTTCGGCTTACATATACATATATATATATATATATATATATATAGATCAAATTACTTGCTGTTAGGGAAATTCAGGGTATTGGTAAATCTCTTCCTGTTTCCAACTTGTCAGTTCACATGGTTAAGGAAGTTCGGCTTACATATATATATATATATATATATATAGAACGAGAGAGAGCTACACTATAATCTTCAGATAATATGATAATGATCAATATGAACAGATTGCGCGAGCGAAAACAGACCTCTTCTTGTAGAAACAATTTCAGCTTAACAGACTTCAACTTGAAAAAGCTTTCACAAAGGATTTTTAGCTTGCCAACCTAATTATGAAAAAAATGTACGAAATGAAAAAAAACCAAAGCCATGCCCAAGTTTGATCCCGGACAATCTCCTAAAAGAGCCAACATAAGAAGACTCATATTTTTCTGCGATAATATTGAATAAATAAATAAAGAAAAAGATTGGAGATAAACCGTTGTGGTGCCTGGGAGTTTCTTTGTCAATGGGGCTTTCTCTCCGATGGATGCTCCAACACATTTTAGAGTGATAGCTGTTTAAGTTGTATAACAGTTTTACTCTTCCGTATTCTTTTTCAAGACTGAAAGAACCTGGAATTGAAATGTGAAACTCTTACATAGAAGTCCCGATGCCATTTTCTGAGGGCCATCTGCCCCAGTTGAAGGCTTTTCATCGTCAATTCCATGAAATTCCTTGAGCTCAGCAAACCTGTTCAAGTAAGGGATTACAACTTAGTCATTGATTCGATACTCATCAATTTTGGTGTTGACGGCTGTAGTAATCACGAAACCATCCAGGGACAGATGGTAGATACTTTTAAGAAAATAACATTACCTAGGGTGGAGCCGCTGGATGTCTTCTAGATTGCCTTGCAACTTTGACATGACTAAACGGACATACCTTCAAGCAAAAGTAACTTATGAGGCAAAAGGAACGTCGTTTTTTTAGTCAGTAGTTGGATATAGGAAATTTGGATAGCACTGAGATTCCATGTTACCGGCAATTCTCAAGAGATTAAAAAGGATTGCAACTCGAATCACAATATTGGACTGAATATCATGAGAATAACTCCTTATTAATCACCTTTTAGTACTCAATAGGAGTACAAATAAAACTTATTTTTGTAAAAGAAAACGAACTGACTTATTGATAAAAGTAGTATGAAGAGTATCATGATAAGAAAATCCCAAAATTTCAAAACCTTAGGCTAAGAAAGCTGATCAAATCTCACAAAAATGGTTCCCTCCCAGTAAATTTTTATAGTCCTCTATGTTTAAGGAATTTTGGCCAACGATCTTTCACTGGATATGCAATATGTGATTTATGTATAACTTATTTCTTATATAAGAGTAGCTCTGTACGAAACATAAAACAATAAAATGGAAACAGTATTCCATCCAATAATCATGAAATTGTTCATAAATCTGAAATTCATGCCATCATGGTAAAAGAAAATTTTGTTCTCCACAAAAATAAAAAAATAAAAAAAAGGAGGAGAGATCAAGCAAGTCAGAGAAATCTTTAAGTGATACATTCAGTATTAAAAAAAAAAAAAAAAAAAAAAGGATTATGGCAAAAGAGATCAGCCAAAAGATTTAAGTCGGAAAAGAAAACACACCGAATTTCCGATTCTTTTCTTTCACGGTTGCTAACCTGCAAAGCACATAAATTGAGTCTATCATATTTTCATATTATTGTGACAGGGCAGTCATGGAAAACATGGGATACTCATTTACCTCGCTTCCGTTCAGAACCTCAACTTTTGCCAAGCGTGCAATCAAAACGAACCTCGGAATACCACCCCTTCCAGGATCAGTGATTGGATTATCAGACACCCGTATGTCCTTCAATTCACAAAGGGACTATAAGTGGACTGTATTGAACAATTTTACGAGGCGAGACATATCTAAAAGTCACAGTTAGCCACGACATGCTGAGTTTGTTATTCAAAAATGAACTTTGGTCTTTCCATTTACATGTCGAGTACTGAAGTGCATAGAGAAAATATGAAAAGCAGATAAAATTTAGTAACTGGAGTAACAGTAGAACAAATAAATATGAGTAATTATAGAAGATAACTTGATTACTACTACCCACATCCTCATGCTGGAAATTGCAACGTGTTAAAGTTATATCTCTAAAACTCATTGCAAATTCTTACCACTAGTTTTGGAAATGAGTTTAGCGCGTCAATAGAAGCCGGATCCTCGAGATTGTTGGCACCTAGAGTATTTGACAACTAAACAATGCATCACGACCACTAACAAAAATAATAAATAAAAGATGCCCCAAGTTCTACTAAAAGAGTCCAGAAAATTTACTGAGTAGAAGGCAGCGCAAATTTTGAAATGGCTCGACACTTTCCTCATGCAACTCACAATCACTTGAAAGTTCATGAATCATATCATTATCAGGGTAAAAGATGCAGTTCAAATTGTTTTTGTTTAGATGAAGCTGCTCCAAGCTGAATGCATGAACCAAATTGTAAATATGTCAAGAAAACTTGAGAACTGCAGGATTATCAGAAGAGAAAATAGCCAGACAAAGCTTGAGGCGGAAACACTCTACATTATTTTCTTCCACTGAAAGGAGAGATCAGAAGTGACGGTAGTGCTACTGCTAGCAGTAGCAATAAAATAAATAGCCAATTGCAGGGAAAGGAGATGGCAGAAGTGAATTCACATCTAAACCACATTCCCCCGTTTGTTTAGTGGATGATAGTAAAACTACTAGAAGAAAGACTTGCTTTTAACCTTCTCAGTTGTGAAAGTTTCAAGATTTCGTTCCAATCAGCTATACAATTGTCTTCCAAATTCAGAAGCCGCAAAGAATCAAATCCCTGAACTGTCAAGGATGACAGAGGCTGGAAGATGAAAGAGAACAACAGAGCTATGTAATCAAAATTCAGGGTGACTCTGAATTTAAGTGGAAATATAAACAAACGAATAGCAAGTAAATCACTATATGTCATCCACATACATCTATTGTGCTTATGTTATTTCCCATAAGATGTAATTCCTCGATTGCGGGCAGTGACGGTTTAAGTATTTCAACCTGCCACGTCAAGAAACAGAATTTAGCAATTTCAAACTGGAAAAGGAAAGGGGAAAAAATTATTATTAATTTACAAAAATTAAACAACATTTAAACCACCAATCCCATGAATTACTCTCTATCAAAGTTTTTCATACGATCTGGTAACATCTTGTCTCACTAACCGAGAGAGAGAGAGAGAGAGAGAGAGAGAAAGGTATAAAATGAAAGGGAGATTCAAGAAGAAAGAAAACCTTTGTCCAATTTACATTGGTATTGTTCAAAACTAAGACTCGTATGCTTTCTAGTTGGGGCAGCTGGACAACATCTTGCGTCATTAAATTGAAAGATAAATTAAGAGCTTGAAGATTCCGCAACTCTCCACATATTGTGCCAACATCCTGCAAGAACACATCAATACAGATGTGCAAAAAGGTTGTGACACCCCCAACAAATATTGAGAAGTACATCAAGACAATTGGTGTATAAACTCGTTGACCAATGTAAACAGAAAGTTGTGATGCTAACATGAAAACTGCCAAATTGTTGATGGAAAACAAATGGTAGAATGCAAAAGGACTAAATTCAAATGCCAGCAAAGCGCACCAATTCGTTTAGGATTAAAAAAAAAAAAAAAAAAGTTTCTACAACTAAATAACAGAACATGTGAATTGAAAGGAAAAGTTGCCAAATACACCCCCTAGTTCATTTTTTTTCCCTGATGAAATACTCCTTTAATTCTCCTAATATGTAGAACGAGAACATATTCAGTTTTGTTCATCATAAACCTGCTTTCCTGTTATGTAAAGAAAACAGATTAAATGGCGTGTTGGCAGAAACATACCTTCCAGTCTGATAGAAGATTTCCAGTCAAATCAAGCTCCTTTAAATCTTCAGAAGGAGGATTAAAAAGTTATGGAACAGCATCAAGCACACGTGCAGACTATAGCAACCGAAAGCACATATAGCCAATACATCTTATCTAAAATAAAATACAAGCAAATACATGCAGAAAAACGTAGACATAAAAGTATGTACATTTGAACACATTTCTAAAACAACCATTATTGGATTGCCAAGAGTCTCCTCTTTATGCAAGTAGCTCTAAAAATTCTGTGGTTCAAATAAAAAATAATGACAGGGTGAGATTCAAGCGAAGAGAAAATACCTCCAATCATTCAGTCATCAAACAAACCTAAATATACGGTAATATGGCCTTGTTACATGCATATCTCATTTTATATGTATCCTAAAAGATATATCATGCAGATAGGATTCAAGCTACACCAATGATAAGACATTGACTAGCAATAAGTTTCAAGAATTTTAGGGAGGAGACTTTCTCAATGAGAAACAAAACTCTTTCTAATCTCGAGAAAGCCAGATACATAATCAGGAGGGAAATTAAAGGTTGGATATTAAACCACTTAGACCCCAAAAAGGCGTAGTTTTACGCTCAACTATGATGATTACTAAGTCATAGCATGCCAACAAAACCTCAAACATCTTTACTTATTTCAGCTACTACCGTTATCTAATTAAAACAAGCCTTGGCATTATAAAGTACAAACTATGAGTGAGCAATTCTTCATCATGTCTCCTTATTATCGAAGTTGTCTACCATCAATTATTTTCAAGCCTCTGAGTCAAAACAAAACCAAATCCACTGAAATAAAGAACAAAGTCTAAACCCAATTACTTACTCGGCAGGACATTGCTAATATCACCAGGGGATCCAGGAGAGCTAACTCCCAAGAACGAAAGCGATGCACCGGTCAACTCCTCAAACCGACTTAGTTTATCCTGAACTTTATCTTTACCCACTAGCTGGATAGATATGCGTTTGTTGCTTGCTGAAAGAACGTACATTTCATCTGCAACACCACAAGTAGTTAAGTTGCACAAACATGAGCGAAAATTTTGATTAGTTTTGCTGACATTTCTCGAAAAATAGCATATGCCAACCATGGCCTCTAATATCTCCTATAGATCAACGTACTAGAAGTCTCTGCTCCATTCACATTCACATTTAGGCCTTGCTAGGTAACATTTCCATTCTTTGTTTTCTCATTTTTAAGTAAAATATAGGTGAAAATCCTTGATGCCATCCCAATTCCCGTCGCCTTCGTCGGGACCAACCAATAGAACAAAAGAAATTAACTCTAGCCGTCCCAGTAAGAAAAGGAAAAAAAAAAAAAAGACATCCCAACCGCCGCACCATGGTAATTTTCGACATTGATTAAGAAAATCTTCACCGTTCTTTTCACTTCTAAACACCCAACAAATAGAAACCAGTACACTCAAAATTCAAATTATAATTCAACATGAACATAAAGCAAAACAAAGAGGTTGTATATTCCGTGTTATTTTCAACAGATTTCTCGGCGACGAAACAGGAAAAGCAAAATGAGCGATCAGACAAAAAAAAAAAAAAAAAGGTTACCCTCTTCTTCTTGAGTGGAGTCGCCTTGGTATCGGAGGCGGAGAGCTTGAAGAAGAGAAATGCCAGAGCTGAGAGTGTGGGGTCGAGCGAAGGAACCGGATCGCTGGGACTTAGCGTGGAAGTATCGGACGCCATTGATGGAACCGTCGTGCTTGCCGTCGCCGTTGTCCCAGTCGACTCCGACCCAGATGCCGGAGTAGCCCTGCACTGGCCCCACGTACGTCACCGTTCCGATTCTCCGGGGATCTCCAACTGAGTGGACTCGCTGGCCCAGTTTGAATTCGCTCTCTTCCATCTCCTTCTCCTTCCTTCTTCCGAGTAGTTTTTGTTTTATGACACCGTTGTTTTTTGTTTTTGTTTTTTTTCTTCTTTTCGTTTCTTTTTTGAAGACACCCCTCAATCTTTTGAATTTAACAGTTTAACATGCGGGGATGAAAAAATTTTATGCTTTTAAGTGATTGGAATTTTAACGTTTGTTTTCAAGTTCATTTTAAATTAAATTATACTTTTTTATCATAATTTTTATCTTTTTTTAAAAAAAATTTTTATCTTTTTTAAAAAATTACTATTAAAACTTAAAAATCTTAAACTACACTCATTCACCAAACACCTCATGTGAAAGTAATTTTTTTCATTAAAAAAATATTAGTAGATGTTGTTTTATTCGTCACAAAATTTAATATAATTTTCTTAAAAAAAATCTTATTTAAACTTAGTATGTTTTTGGATTCATAATTTAAATCTTAAAATTAAAATCTAATTTTTTTCTCTTAATTTTACTATTCATATAATTTTATAACTCAAATTTAAAAATACATAATTTTACATAAATAAGTCTAACTAATATGAACTTTTTTTTAAAATTGTATAGAATTTCGAGACGAACAAAATAAGCTCGATATTAATATTTTTTTAATCTAGTTATTAAAAATGTTTAAGGTGACAAATGAAGGATACATTGTAAAGATAATTAATATCTGGGGAAAATTATAAAGAACTATTGGAGTTTATAAAACTAAGAGACGTCAAAGAAGAATTTTCAAAAATCCAGCGGGCTAAGCCTCCCTCCGGCCGTATTGCTTTTATCGGGAAGGAAAGAAAATGGGACAAAAATAAAACATATAAAAGATGGAAAATTAAATTGATGGAGAATATTTTGATTTTTTTTTAGGTTATTCTGTAAAAGGAAATGAAAGAATATAGAAAAGTTGTACTATTTTGTCCCCTTATGAAATTATTTTAATTCTAAAAATAAGGATAAAAAAATATTATAGGCATTATTAAGTAGATTTTAATTTTTTCGTCAAAATTCGAGAGACAAAAATAGGTGAATCCATGACATTTCTCTTTTCGATAAACCAAACATATATTCATGTAAATTAGAGTATAATCACGTAATAAAAAAAAAAAACT
>JAFMPE010032661.1:5331-22372 GCA_024759925.1 Ficus religiosa | reverse complement strand
TTTTGGGGAGGAATATTGGGGACGATAGATATGATCTAAGGGGGATCGTTGAAGAGGTTATGAGCTTGTCTGGAGCTGTCAACATAGCTGATTATGTACCTTGTCTCGCGCCACTTGATCTTCAGGTTTCTTCTCAAAATTCTTGCTTTTTTTTTTTTTTTTCCTTTTAAATTCAGGGTGAGAGATTCGAAATCTATAAACTGTGGTAAAGTGTCAAAATTTTCGTTAGACTATATATGTTAATTACTAAAATTTGATTTCTTTATATTTAAAAAAATGATGAAAACATATATTAATACGTACTGTGTACTGATTAAATCTACATCTTTTTAGCACTCTCATCACCTTCTCTTGTCTACAAGATTAATAATAAAAAGAAAATATAAAGGAATATAATTTCACCAACGGAACAAAACGACGAGTAAACACAAAAATTACTATTTATTACTATTTTATAGGATCTCTCTGAATAAACCCACTGTCTCATTAAATTCTTTTGTTCGAAAAAAATCCAGTGCAATCACCAGAATATTCTAGCTAGTGTAGTAAATAATTCATAGAGACTATGGCGTGCATTCACTCATATCTTGTGTATCAACTTGCATTCCGTTTGGTAAGAAGGAAGAAAATAAGAGGGAGAGAAAATTTATAAAAGATGGAGAATTTGAATGATAAAATGGAATTTAGTTTTCCTTTATATTGTTTGATAGATAGAAGGAAAAAAAAAAAAAAGACGTTTTTGAAAAATTTACTCTTTCATTCTTTTAAAACAATTTTTTTACATTAAAAACATCAAAAAAAAATAAATTTAATCACATTAGGTCGATTTAGGTTTTCCACTTAATTTTAAAAATATTAGATTATAGGCCATACCAAAAATTTTATTAATAATATTTTCTTTTTCTTTCTTACAAAACAATCAACTTCATAATTCTCTGTCTCCTTTTCCCTCATCTCAATTTCGTCCTTTCTCTTTTTCACCCTATCAAACATAGAAAATTGAAAAGTCTGCACTAGTGTGCCCCCCTACCCCACCCCCCACGGTCACTACCTACAAATGCTTACTTATGTACGGGACAGATGAATATATCAAACTTATTCACACAAAAAAAAAAAAAAAAAAAGAATAAATTAAACAGCCAAAAACTAAAGAAGTGCACACGATAACATCAGATGCGCAGATCCATGTTAAATTTAACTCTTGTTTGGATTGGAAAAAAATTAATCTGAATCAAATATAGATTTTTTTTCCTCTTTTTTTTTTTTTTTTTTTTAAAAAGATCCGCACTGCATGATTTAGTTTTTTTCTTGTCTAAATATCAATTCACGTAAGATTGCCAACAATTTAGATTTTTCTGATTCGAATATGTATTTCAAACAGAGGCTAAACTTTCTAATGTACAATTTAAGAGAGAAAAGTTTAAGCACAGGAATATGTACTCCGGTATCCGTGCCTGCAGCTTCCTCCTTTGCTCTAACGCAGCTAAAACAACATTCTCAAATGATTTAATTTAATTTAATTTATTAGTTTGAGAAGGGGGATGATTTGGTCAAGTGGAAATAAGGAATAATTAATGATTTGGAAATAAACCCATTCTAAATAATACATATATATCTAAATTATTTCCTCAGTTATAACAATTTTAGTATTTTTTTTTCTAATTAGATAAGTATATATATAGGGTAAAAAAATTCAAACAAGTTATCAAGAAAGAGCAAAAAAACAAAAATATGTCTATTTTAATAGGCTGCTTCCACAATTTTCTCGTAAAAAATAAAAAATAGAAGGACAAATAAAAGACAAGAAAACAAAGCTATTACACAGGGCCATAGGGCCGAAAGGTGGGCAACACGATTACCATTCCTCACCTTTGTTCTTACTCTTTATGTTACATTTCTTTAACTTCACAAAACAAACCCCAGGTTCAACCATCCTTTTTTTTTTTTTCCCTTTTTTTTTTTTAATACATATATGCATATATATAGCAAAAACTTCATTAAAAAGAACCAAAAAAAAAAAAAAGCGCATACAATCTTCTATTTCAACCATCTTCGATTCCTCTTCATAATGTTCAAAAAAAAAAAAAAAAATCTGATTTTCATTGTTTAATCTTTACTAATGGTGGAAGTACTGATTCAATTTAAGAGACAAATATGACCTTATCGTTTTACTGAAAAGATGGAAATAACTGTACTATATATATATATATATATATTTTTTTTTTTTTTTCCTTTTCAGTTAACTCTATTGTTATTCTGACTGATGGGCATGTAGCCATCTAATAAACATTTTTAAAGTGTATTCTCAAACATTTAAAACAATCAAGCTATCATCGCGATATATAATTTCCCTCCAAAATTTAACTTATGGATTATATATATTAGAGAATATTCCAGTTTAAGAATTATTTTAAGAATTTTATATTTGTGTCAAAGTTAACCTATGGATTAGCTTAACATACGAGAGTGGAGAGCTTTGGATATGAGTTTTTAGGTTTGAAATCTGAAAGTGTTTTTGTTTTTCTTTAATAAAGGGGAGACATATAGAGGCTCATGTTGATTTTTTATTTTTATTTTTTAATATGCCATAGGGATATACAAGACGAATGAAAAAAGTTAGCAGGGACATGGATGAAATGTTCGAGCAGATAATTACAGAGCATGAGCTAGCCGCACGGTGGCAACAAGGACATGAAAATCACGAAGATTTGATTGATGTGTTGCTTTCTTTGATGAACCAACCGATGAATCCACAAGACGAGCATGTTTTGGTGATTGATCGAACCAATATAAAAGCCATTTTGGTTGACCTAATCACCGCTGCAATCGATACTTCATCTGCATCCATTGATTGGACATTATTGGAACTTATGAAGCATCCTAGAGTGATGAAAAAGGTTCAACAAGAGCTTGAAACTGTCGTTGGAACGGACAAAATTGTAGAGGAAAAGGATTTGGGGAAGTTGGTTTATTTTGACATGGTCTTGAAAGAGAGCTTCAGACTACACCCGGCTATACCACTACTAATCCCGCGTGAATCGATGAAGGACATAACCATTGAAGGGTATTTTATACCCAAGAAATCTCGAATTATAATGAACACTTGGACAACGGGAAGAGATCCTAACGTGTGGAAGGAAAATGTGGAAGAATTTTACCCTGAGAGATTCCTTGAGAGCCAAGTCGATTTACAAGGCCATGACTTTCGGCTTCTCCCATTTGGATTCGGCCGTAGAGGTTGTCCTGGAATGCAACTAGGGTTAATTACAATCCGCCTTGTTCTAGCGCAGTTGGTGCATTGCTTTACTTGGGAGCTTCCTAGTGGTGTGGAGACTAAGGACATTGACATGACTGAGAAGTTTGGTCTATCAGTCTTGAGAGTCAACCCTTTGCTTCTCAAACCGTCCTATCGCCTCCTTTTGGCTGAGGCTACTTGAGATTTGACATTTGTTCTGATAGGAGTGTGCATCGACCTAGTTTGAAGTTGAATCTTGGATATTATATTGAAGAAAGTGCATACATATATATATATAAACTTAAAGATGAAATATTTAAACTTTTACATCTATGGTGAAGTTAGGTGTGAAATTACTGCTAGATTATGTTTGTAACCATAGAAATATGTATTTTCTAAAATGATGTTTGGCATGATAGATATGCGTTAAATTTGAATTTTGTTCATTATTAATTGAATCTACTTACGTGTGAGCTTTTTGTAAAAGAATTGAATAGTGCAATACATCTTTTTGTCAATTTAAAATGCAATTTAGAGGGAAAAAAAGTTTAAAATGGTAATTTAGAAAAAAAAAAAATAGAGACCACATATATTTTTGAACAGTTCATTTTTGAAATATTAAGTTATCAAATCAAACAATAAATCGACGATTTACAAAAATAATTTCAAAAAATTGTGGAGTAAGGATGTTATATCAAAATGTAAAACGAACATTTAAAGTCTTTTTAAAGTGGAAAATGTTGGAAAAACGGATCCGATATCAGAGTTACAGCGCAACGGAAGTTTTAAAATTTTTATGTCGATTCAGAAAAGAAGCTCATGATATATATAACAATAAATTAAATACATGATCAAAAGTACCTTGTTTCTCGGATTCTGGAATTGTTAGAGCATCAACTAACATGTCTTCTCTTCTATTCTCAAGTCCCCACGTCTCAGAGTGTGTGTGGGTACATGTGCTATGAATCCAAGGACCGGTAATTCTTCCGAAGTCTAGATCCCACTTTCTCAATCCCGATGTACCTCATTGAGAATTCGATCTGGGTTCGTTCTTCAAAACTACAAAACAGGAACTGGTTAACCTTCTATAAAAAATATCACTCAACTTAACCTTCCTCAAAGTTTTGATTCAATGAAAATTTCTCTCTTTTTCTCACACCCAAGAAGGACGAATTTTCTCAAGTACAAAAAACTAGTTTTTGGTGTTTTTTCTCTCTCCCAAAAACTGTCCACCTATTTGAGTGTATGATGATAGTTGGCTTTTTTCAAGAACCCCTAACATTTATATAATACTCCAATCCTTTTTCAAAAATATCTCCTACTTGAAAAATAATTATTTTATTTTTCTGGATAATCTTTTGAACTAAAGGATCATTCGAATTTCAGACTAGGTTCTTTAAACCTTATGGATGTTTTTTTTTTCTTGGAGAATTCTCAAAAAATTCGTGCTCTACCTTATGTGTAAATTGATTGGTGGTTCAAATTTAAATCAAGAATCTAGACTAATCAAAAAGTCATAATCGTATCTAGATTCAAACTCTTTTTAAATCTTTGAATTTAAATTAGATTTTCTTATTTGAATTTAAATAAAAATTTTCCACAAATATTATCCATATTTAATTAATTTAAATAAATGGAATATTTTAGATTTCGTTTCCATAAAAAAAAAAAGCGTGCAACATTCTTTAAGAAAATAATATCTATCAAATAAGCTCCATTATTTAAATTAATTAATAATTTAATGTTTGTAATATATTTAAACAATTTTGAAACAAAATTTTCTTCCCTCCATCCACTAAAAATTCCTGCACTATAAATTAGGAGAGAAAAATTTTGTTTTCAAAAATTAAATAATTCAAACACAATCTTATTTCCAAAATTCAATTAACCAAAATAATTAACAAATAATTATTTTATTTGCAACCAATCATATGTTAACAAATCACGTTATTTGTTTACATTAATTTCACACGTCCAATCCTTTCAGGATTGCATGTTAGAGAATACCATATCTTAATAGACATTATTAAATTCCCATTTAATTTACCGATCTCATTAGGAACAAATACCGAGATGCTTCGTGGAACTATATGAGCTAGTAGAGGGACCCAATGGAAATATGTAAAGAGACTCATATAATTACGAAGAATTAATCCCAGATTAATTATTCATCAATTATCAACTTTAGGACTATTCCACTAAAAGTCTGAAGCTGAACTCCAGTTTACATACCGTATTATGAAAGCTCTTTAACGCAGTGCTTCTTCCATGATTTATTCATTGCTTGCTTAATCTCCATATTATCCACGATTAAATGAAGGACTTTTTCCGTTTTACCTTTTCAATTATTTTAACTTAAAGTTTCGTTATTCTCCATTGAAAGAACCACCAATTGTAAAATCATACAATCGGTAAACCATCAATGAACACAAAGTAAACCAATGGCCAAGATCTTGTTATGTTATCTTTCAATTTCTGAATAATGCCTTTAAGTAGATAATATATACTATTGTTAAGATATCTATGGATTCTGTATTTATGAATTTTGATTTCTCCATCCATAAGTCATGCACCCAAAACACAAGTATTATGACTATTAATTATCAGTGTCTCACATATAGTGGATCAAAATGTATAAGTCATGGATGCAAACTCAAGTATTCATTTCAGGATTGAGATTAATGCATGATGATAATCAAAGCGCCATTGATTCTTATGAACGGAATTATTAAACCGAATCAATTAACACCTTAGGTCCAGTCCAATGTCATACATCAATACTGGTACACATTAAAGTTTCTACTCGGAACCAATCTGATGGTCAAGACAAACCATCCCTCCAAGGAAGTAGACAATCTTTACAATCTTATCATGAATAAGATCTCCAAATCTTATTCCATTGATTGCGGACCATTTATTTAGACTATTATCAAATTATTACGTCTTCTATGTATACCCCGTATACATATGGTAATTCGATATATTACCAACAGCCTAGGAGTATTTTATATTTGCTCAAAATAATCATACAATCAATAAATGAAAGTAAATAGGACACAATTTATTAAACATGAATAACCTTTTTTTATTAATATCAAAATGTCATATTTACAGAAAATCCCTATAATTGATTTTCTATCCTTAGGGTACATATAGGGAAAGAAAAGATATGAAAAGGAAAAAAATGTGCAAGTCAGCACGATTAGAGAAGTGGGAGAAATAATAATAATAATAATAAGAAGAAGAAGAAGAAGAAGAAGAAATTAAATAATTAAAAAAAGGGTTTAAAGGCGTGTAGGACCCCATTTGAACATGATTTTAAAGTATGATGAGGACTTTTTTCAAGATTCAATATCCAATTAGAAAATAAAAAGACAACAAAGTAATTAGCGCCCAAAACTTACAAAACGTTTCGAAAACATGTATACATTTCCATATACTCTTTTAATTGTGTAAAAGACTACCACTTACGTTATATTGTTTGACGAATTTTCATATATAATAATGTTACGTTCGTCAATTTGGAAGAAATAAATTTACCATCAGTAATAATTTAAACTTGGAAATATTGGCATGAGTGTGGTTTGGAATTGGAAGTGATTTTTTTTAGTTCAAAATTATTTATAAAATCAGCTCTAAATTGTGACACGTGTGTCACCTTTTTAACAATAGTCTTTAAAGTGCGATATCTATTCCTCTTAAAAGACACAACGTCCTATTTTTAAAAGGAATTGATATATGATTGGCTTATGGACCTATGATACATAATTTGGGTTATTTTGGTGACTATCTTTTGCTTAAAATGTAAATCCAATTTGATTTCAATTTAAAATTCGGGGTAAGGAAAAGCTAATATTATTGCTTGAACAAAATTTAAAATTTTAAATGTTTTTATTTAAATATTAATAGAGGATTTTTCTTTAAAAAAGATATTGCTTCTAGAAACTACTTTTGTTATTATTACTGTAGGAGATTTGTCGAGAGATGTAGCCTGAATAGGGGGCTCGTGGCATCACCGGCGCAGGGTGACCAATGATTTTTATTGGTTTGGTCACCGACCGACACCGGCGGTTAAAAAAAAAAAAAAAAAAAAGGAACACCGCCCGCCGACAACAAGAAAACGGCCGATCACCATCCGAAAAAATCAGGTTTTGCCGGTCCATGGAGTTCGGTCCCGGGCAAGGAGAGAAAGCGGTGGAGGCACTGGGGAACTTGACTTTCCGGCGGGCGGCTGCTGCTGAGAGAAAGAAACAAAGATGATGAAGAAGACGGCGAAGAAGAAGCAGCAAGGACGAAGGTAAATATATGTGTGTGTGTATTTTTCAAGGTAAATATGACTCTAATGCTTCTTTTGGTATTTTAATTCAACTTCAATTAAACTGTATTTGTTCATATTAATTTTAGTATTTTTTTGAAAAGTCAACAAAAATTATAACTAGTTTTTGAAAAGTCAACTAACTTCAATTTAAAAATTTCATATCGAACTGATAAACCAAACACAAGCTAAACTTGCAAAGAGTTGCAGCGGCGAAACGGGGAAGAGTCAGCAAAGAAGAAGAAGAAGAAAAAGAGGAGGAGAAGGAAGTTTATCGCCAGTCAGTTACGGTTACTGACCAACTCAATGTATGTATAACCAAAAACCGGTAGACGACTTATGCTCGGTTTCGGTTACCCACCAACCAAGTATTGGTGGTCACATGTCACCGAGTTTTCCGGCAGTGTCGGGCGGCTGAAGTAGGTCCCGCTTGGTTCTCGGTTGTCATTCAGCCCTAACCGTAGGCGCTGAGTTTGGCCGAGGGGAGTTGCCACACTGATGGAGGGAAAGGAGTTTCAAGTGTCATGGAGGCGGGACAATGGAGCTTTGCATCATCGCGGGGCAAATATAAGGGAAAACTAATCATGCCTCGGGATGTCAGGGGAGAGAGGAGTAGCTAGGCGCGGAAGAGAATAATTTTTTTTTTTCCCTCTCTTTTTATTAAATAGGGGGAATAATTTTTGTAGAAATATTTGTCTCTGGTCGAGATGGTCCCTGTTGGAAAAGAATTTAGGCAACTCTTAGCTTCGTCCCGGGAGTGAGAATGAGAATAAAATAAAGTGTAATGCCGTCATAAAAAACACTTATTGTGTTTAAATGTATCGAAAATTTTGAGGAAGTTGGCTCTATGGGTGTTCTGGTCATAGTTGGCTATATAGGGTATATCTCACATAACAACCACACGAGTCATACAGGTATATTTATATCTCCTGAAACTTTTAGCATTCAAAATAAAAAGCTAAACACATAAATCACTTCTCGGTTAAGTAAGGAAAATAACTAATTGATAATGGCTACGTGTTCAAGTCGTTCAAAGAATCACAGGCAAGATTAAACTAACTCAGGATTCAAGCATAATAAACAAAGACAACGTTTATATATCACTTTCAAGAACCTTATAATTCCGTTTTAGCCAAATTCCTATCATCGGCTAGCTTTTGATCATCAAACCAAGTCAACACTTTTAACAAGACATGGAAACAACGATTTATTTATTTATTTATTTTAATTTTTTCTTGATTTTTTAAAATGAGAAATTCTTTATATTTCCTCGAAACTTAATATTAAAAAAATTTGCACATGAAGGTGTAGATTTGTAACATGTAGTTTCTGTTGTCAAAAAATTGTGCAAAATGCTGGACGAAGGAAGACGAATACAAATTAAGCAACTTAAAGAAAATTAAGAAGAGGAAAGGAAAGAAAAATAAAGATAAAAGAAATCAAAATGAAAATAAAATTCAAAGTCTCCCAATAAAGCACTCGGTTTAGAGTTTTCTTTCAAACTTTCAGTAAGATCATGTAGACTTTTGAGTGGATATGGGAAAGATCTAGAAGTGTCTTTTGGATTAGAGAAGCAAAACCTTCTAGAAAGTGCGGCGGTGACGCTCCCCAATAATATGCATAATCGTAAATTTTTTTTTCTCCTTTTACAGCTTCGGTTGTTTCGAAATAGACCATGCTTCAAGTGATTATTTTGATGCTCTGTAGGATTCAGCCTCTATATTGTCCAGAGTCTATTTTGAAACAGCTACCACAGACATCGGAAGGACACTTCATCGCTTTGAAATCATTAAGGGCTCATTTGATACGTTGGATATGATAGTATTGGATAGTCTAACATTATAATGCCAAACATAAGACCAGATTAATCAAAACATAAGACAGGATTCCCATCACCAGCCATTTGGTCGAACCTGACATTTCTCTCTAACTCTACCCTAATTGAACACGCCTCCACGTACTACACTTCGTCAGCGAGAATTCGCCTGAGACAAGCTTGGTGCCATCTAACTCTGGCAATTTGGAGAAGGTGGGATCGGTTTGAATGAAAGACGAGAAATGTTCGTACTCTTCAATCCCATGCTCATGTAGATGATTGAAAAATACCCTTCTGAGGGGATTGGGTAATGATCAGGATAAGAGTTATCCAATCCAATGATTTAAAAAAGTTGTGCCAAACATGGGATTAAGAACTCATATCCCAATTATCTTTCCTAATCCTGTTAACCAAACAGGCGGTAAAGTTGGTGCTCTTTCTGAACTCACAAAATTAATTGCATTTTTTCCCCAATAACTAAGAATTGTCAACCTTCACTAGAACATCTTCAATGATACCTATGTGATGCTTAACTCACTACAAGAATTTTCACCTTTTGAGACCAAAAAATTGGTAGCAGAATGTCTGTTTTTTGGTTGTCATTTCCTTCCGCGACCAAAAAAATTTGGTCGCCATTTGGTCGGTTTCGTTTCCCACAAACCTAATTGTAGAGAAGCCGTGGTTGGTTTCGTTTGTGGTTTACAAACATAGATAGACTTTTTATTACTTATATCTAAATCACATATAGGTTTTTGAAAATAAGAACTTCGAATAGTGCAAGACATAGTAAAACTCCCCAGATCTTTTACCTTAGGGAAAGTTTTATTTTTCAAGATAGCACAACGCTCCTCGGTTAACATCACCATTTCACATTCCTCCAATTTTCTTCTGTTTGAAAATATCTACTTTATGAGTTTAACTAGTTTGGCATTTATGCTATGGAATTTGCAAAAGGAAAGTTAATGCAATTTTTTTACAGACACTAAGAAATTTATAAAATTGCTTCTCCAATTCATAAGTCCAGAGCCATTGGTTGGTATTTGTGGCTCTCTAATCTCTGAGTTTGCTGCCTTGCAGGTTTTGGTGGGGTATCCCCTCCCCGGTTGTTTGGTCTCCTTCGGATATTAGAGTCATTAAATTCTCATATGAAACTCGTGCTAAAATGAAGTTAAAATAAGGATTTTCTAAGCATAATAACTTTTAGTCAACTATTTTTATGTGGTTTATTATTATAAATGTGCATTTGATAGTTTTTTGCAATTAATGATATTGTTATATACATTTATCTTATAGGAATATATATATATATATATATATATGTATTTTATGTCTTGATCTACTTCTCAAAAAATAAGTTTTAGTGTATATGTGCCTCCAACAAATAGAGGGCTAAATTTGTCGCTGACCTTATCAATATAAAAGACTGGTTATCAATAAAAAATAAGAGACATTTTAGAGGTAATAAATTTTAAGTTTTTTGATGCTTCAACAAGAGTAAAGTATTAGTTCTTAACAAGAAGAACATTTGTCGATGAAGGCAATGCATTATTAGAGCACTTAATAATTGAAAAAGAAAAAAGAAAAAGAAAAAGAAAAAGATTGTTTCCATCAAAAAAAAAAAAAAAAAAGCAGTCCATTTAATCAAAATTTTTTTTTCCAAGCTTCTATTAGAAAAAATTGATGCTTTCTTATCTTTCATTTGTCGGGATGTTTTCTGTAAATCATGGATGCTTTTCTAGCAAGGAAAAAAAAAAGGCCGACCAGAAATAGACGGGAGATAGTTAAGGACAACCTATATGACAATTATTGGGATAAAGGAGGAGAAATAAAGAGGAATGTACATTAGGGGACAAAAAATTTATGTCATTTCTAAATGCTATAAGATCTCCCACTTCGCAGGACGTCACAGTTTCCTATTACTTATCATAATCTATAAATCAATAGTAATGAAAAAAATAATAATAAATAAATATTCATAGCAATACTCAATGGAAAATTAGAATAAAAATTTTTTCTTTGAGATAAAAAAAAAAAAAAAACTTGAATTAAAAGATCATGGAAACCAAATCTCATTTGGAAACGTAGTGAAAAATACTTTTAGTAGGGGGAAAAAAAAAAAAAAACTTAAAACTCCATCTTAACAATATCCAAAACGCAACCTAACAAAGACTTTAGAAACAATAACAATAATCCAAACTTGAACTTATAGAGTCGTAAAAAAATAAACATGACTTTTTAGTCTTATATTTGGGAATCATTCCGTTCCCTTTCCTCCACCACACACACCTCCACACCAAGCCTCCTTCATTTCTAAACCTTAACCATCTGCAACATGCGGAGAAACTAAAATAAACTAGTGCGTAGTAACTATATCCAAAGTCTCTCAAAATGATAATTCTATGACTTTGGTGAAATGATAAATCATAAAACACGAATTGAAACAATAAAATTTCATCTAAAATTGACAAAAAGATATAACATAAAATGTAAACTCATAACTTAACCATCTATTCATTATCTTTTCTAATTATCGGGCCCTAAGCGATATACCAATGCACCTAACCATGATAAGTATGCGGTAGTGATTTCCCATTATCCAGGAAGGCAACTTACTAATTATGGGTCTTGACCTTGTACCTTCCCATTGAGCACCTAGCGGCTCAGTGCAAAGTGGGACTTGTTCCCGCACACGCCTTCTAGTTACCTTTCATATAGATAGTTCTTGTCAGGGGCAGAATTAGGGGGTGCTAGCCCCCATTGAAAAAATTTTTAATTTTATTTTTACTCCAAAAAATTTCATTATCTTTTCAATTTGTTCCCACTGAAATTAAAAAAATTCTCATACAGTCTCTATTTTGCCCCCATTAAAAATAAAACATTTTCACATAATCCTCACTAAAGTTAATTTTTTAAATACAAATTTAAGACTTTTACTGTTTTGCCCCACTAAAAATTTAAAAATTTTCACCAACTAAAATTAACAATTCTCAAATAGCCCCCTCTAAATTTTATTTTATCTTGAAAAAAAAAATTTTTTTTGGTATACGCCTCAACTCAAATACGCTTTTGGCTCCGTCCCTGGTTCTTGTCTTGTTCTTTCGTAAAACAATGAAATAAATTTCGTAAGATAAATAAAATTGTTGTCATAAAACCTCATTGACATAAGTACTCGTAAAAAATATATATATATATATATATATATCTATCTCATATTTTCGACCATAAAGTAATATTTAGTATGTTGCAGGTTTGATGTTGTTTACTTAACGTGATGAACTTACCACCCCAATAAAATCACTTTTTAGAAAATATCATCTCACAAAATCATATAATTAACATCCTCTATATAAGAAATTCTAAAAATCCTAAAAGTTCTAATTTCAATTTTCAAGAAAATAAAAGAATACTAGGTCATGAATCTAACAATCCCAGTTTAGAAATTCCATCATCTATTCCTTTTAGTTTATCGTCACGCGACATCAATTTCATCACCTGATATCTTTACTTTCCCTAATTCATAAATTTCACTGAATCCTAGAATTCCATCAACCTCAAATCCAAATTGAGGCTACAGAATTAAAAGAAGAGAGAATCTCGACGGCTTGACAGTAGAAATCCCCAAAATTCTTCCTTCCTAGAGAGTGATGAGAGTGGAGGTGTGGAGAAAAAAAGAATGAATTTCCTTCTGAGAATGATATCTGATGTGGTTAAGATTTCTTTTTCCTTTTTCTTTTAATAACAAATCCTAGTCCTCCAAGGGCTAGGATCTAAACTTGGATACTGATCTGAGGGTCTAAAATAAGTCTAGGGTGGTTACTAACTCAACCCATTTTAAATCCTTGTTTTTTTTTAATACCTGAACGCCGTGACACCCAATTGGGAACACCGTAGTACTACGAACTTGGCCACAAGGCCAAGTACACCCTCGAGTTGGTGCTACAGTGACACGTTTATGACACAATACAATCAATTTAAAAAGAACATGAGACAAGTTATAAATGGGTCAGGATCCCAAATACAAACACATACATAGAGCGCTTATTAAACATGTGCACTATATGATACGACATGACATGACAACATGTTTATTAAATAATATGTAGATTGAGGATTAATGCCAAAAAAAAAAAAAAAAAAACAAAGTCATGTTTATGACTCAATTAACAAGCATAGTTAAAACTAACATTAATTGAATACTAACTACATTTAAATCAAGCATATGAATTTTGAAACTAACAAAAACTTTAAATTTCCCAGATCTTCCTATAATTAACACTACTACAGAGACCACATATAGCAACGACATTTTTACCGACGACGATAGTCCTGTTTGATAAGTTTACATTGAATATAAAACGAGTGTTTATTGTTAATAGTTTAAAATTCGATAGGTGTAAACACCAGTTTTTTCAAAGTTTGAGACATGAAATTAGAAATGCACTAAAGAATGGAGGAAAAATAACAAATTTTCAAGTCTTAAGTGGTCAAAACATGACCGAAATGATATTTTTGATAACGGTTAATATTCGAGGAGTAATTTTACTTTTGGTTTAAAGTTTTAGGATTATAAACATTAATTTTCAAAGTCTAAAAACAAAGAGACAATGGTACTAAAACTCAATGCGTAACATAAAATTTGCCCTCATATAAAGTATATTTCTGGGCTCCGTTGTTGATATGGATGCAATACAGGAAAAAATGTCTTTTAAGACCATTTTAATAATTAAAGGAAAAGACATTTCACATCCTATTTTTTTTTTTCCCTTGTTTTCCCTTTTCCGACATCCATTTCAATTATATGCTTTTATTTAAAGCCTTTTCTTTCCTTTTTTTTTTATTTGGAAAATTAGTCATCAAAAAACCAAAAAACAAAAGAAAAGAAAATTCGAAAAATATGTTGCATATTCCAACAATGCTACTAGGCGTTTTCCTCATCTTCCTTGGATTCTTTTTCCTCATCATTCTCCCTTTCGCCACCACTCTGAAACACCGTAAACATGGCAGGATATTCCCGCCCTGTCCCCACCCGCTTCCGATAATCGGCAACCTCCACATGCTGACCACCCTGCCGCACCGCAGCCTCCACAACCTAGCCAAAAACTATGGAGGCATCATGTCACTTTGGCTTGGGAACATCCCCGCCATCGTGGTGTCATCCCCGCGAGCCGCCGAGCTATTCCTCAAGACGCACGACACCATTTTCGCTAGTCGCCCAAAAAGCCAAGCCTCGGAGTACCTATCTTACAGCACCACGGGAATGGCTTTCGCAGCATACGGTCCGTACTGGCGTAGCGTGAGGAAATTGTGCACCTTACAACTTTTGAGCGCGTCGAAGATCAATGCGTTCGCGGCATTGAGGAGGGAAAGGTTCGATCGCTGGTGCAGACAGTGAAGAATAAAGCGGCGGAGGCAGGAGAAGTGGTGGATGTTAGTAAGAAGGTGGGAGAGCTCATTGCAGACATGTCGTGCAGGATGATACTTGGGACGAATAGAGAAGAGAGCTATCACTTAAAGGAGCTTGTTCATGAGGGTTTGTGCTTGGTGGTTGCTTTCAATATAGCTGATTATTTGCCCTGTCTCGACCCTTTTACCTTCAGGTTCGATCTAACTCTTTCACTGTTTTTCCTTCTTCTAGGACGCATTTACCTAACCGTAAAAGAACATAATTACATATACCAAGGGTGCTCTGTAACAAATTTGGATCTACTCTTTTTGGCCTCTAAGCCTATTTTAAATAAATTATAAAAAAATCATAAATGAATACCATGAGTGAGCTTAAAAAATAGGAAAAAACTACTTATTTAAATTTCATTTGAATTAAAAAAAAAAAGTTTAAGAAACCCATTTTAGTAGGTTAAGAACAAGTTGCCTATCAAAAATTATATAAATGTGATTTCTAACTTTAATGCTCGTTAATTGTCCTAAATTTATTTTGTCAACTGCCTAATTCATTACAAACTAAAGGGCAAAATTTTAGTAGGGACTATTAAGGGGGTGTTTGGTGTGTAAGTTTGAGTTAAGATTTTTGAGTTGAGTTGAGTTTAAAAGTTGAGTGTTTGGTAAAAAGTTTGAAATAAAAATTTTATTTTGAGTTGAGTGTTTGGTAAAAAAATTTGAGTTTAAAAGTTTAACTTGAGTTAGGACCCTGTTTGGATGTAAAAAATTTGAGTTAAAATTTTTAAATCAAATTTAACATTCCATTGTAGTTTTCTGATCAGAAAAATGGAAAAATTAAAATAAACTAAATTAAAAACACACATCAAAACCTTTTACAATATTTCTTACATAGCCATAAAATACAATAATAAGAATTACATAGTTACTAACTAAAAGTGCTAATAAAAAAATATCATAATTACAATCCTAATCTAGTTTAAATAGATAAAACTGACATTACTTTCAAGTGGATTTAAAAATTAATCAAAGACCCTTTTTTTTTTTCTAATAATTAATCAATTTTCTTCAATATTCAATTACTGATCATATAATGATTATTTGAAAATTCTATAATGAGAAAAAGATTTTCACCTCATCAATAGAGTAATATCCAACGAATAATAATAAGTAGATTAATATGCTGAATTATGATTATAAATGTAATAAATGATAATAATAATAATAATAAATAAATAAATAAACTCTCTTTCTCTTTCTCTCTCTCTTCGCTTTCTATCTCAAAGACCAACTTTTGTTACTCTCTTCATTTACCTCTCTCTCTTTCTCTTGCTTCTCACTATCTCTCTCTCTCTCTCTCACCATCTCACCATCCCAGAAGCCCCTCTTCACCATCTTCATTTACATCTCAGAAGCCCCAACCTTCTCTTTACCATCTCAGAAGCCCAGCCACCGGGTCTGACTCACTACTGCTCGGCTCCGAGCCCACTCATAGCCATAGCCGTCGACGCCATCATCGGAGCAGAGAGCAAGTTCGGCGCCAACCTCAGATCACCGTCGCTGCTCGGCGGCGGACACGGACAAGGCCATAGCCACAGCACGGAGGAGAGAGAGAGTGGGATTTTTAGAGAGAGAAACAAACAAACAGAGGAGAGAGAGAGATAAACTCGCCGAGGACGCCGGAGCTTGCACGATTTCGAGCTCCGTTTGTCTGCGGGTGTCGCAATCTCGGCGAGGCCCTGAGGAGGGTGAAGGAAGGCGCGGCGATGGGCGAGGAGGGTGGGAGAAGTCGGCGGTGAGGACAGTTTGCCTTTGATTTGTTGCACAGTAAACCAAGTTGGGTTTACTGTGCAACGGTTCAATGAGAGCTACTGTTTGGACTGATGCCCCAAACGGGTTCAGTTTGAACTGAACTCAAAAATCCCAGTTTGAACTGGGGTGCCAAACGAACCCTAAGAAATTTTAATTTTCATTTGGATAAAGCTAAAAAATATATATAAATTTTTAGAAAAAATTAATTTTAGTAGAGATTATATGAGAATTTTTTATTTTTAGTGACGTAAAAAGTGAAACAATAAATTTTTTGGGCATAACAAAATTTTAGTGGGGGCTGTAGCCCCTCCACTGGGCACCACATGCATGCCTGCGCCACTACATGTGTGTGTGTGTGTATGCTGACCACTACTTATGTTTGCCTCGGGGACTGACAAGAAAGATGAAGAAATTAAGAAATGACATTGACAAAGTTTTGGAGAAAATAATTATGGAGCATGAACAAGTT
>JAFMPE010032550.1:0-18616 GCA_024759925.1 Ficus religiosa | reverse complement strand
TTAAATCAAGTTAAGATATTATATGAAGATTTGGATTTCAAAATGTGTGGGGGTTTAGGCGGGAAAGTGAAAAAAAAATAAGATTTAGGCTTGCCTGAGGGTATTTTTAACTTTTTACATCTATCTTAATTGATGGTGATGACGTGGCAGTGCTAGGAATGAAAGGAAACAAAAGTGGTGCTAATTTTAATAATATTTTTTTCACAAGTGCTAAAAATGAAATTAACCCTTTTTTTTTTCCCGCAGAATTTACAATATCAGTGAAGCTTTGTAAGTTGAACTTGGCCCAACCGGTAACTAAAGCAATCTACTTGATAAATACCACGACTATTCCAATTTATAATGAAGAAATGAAGATAAACGTGGAAAATCCGAAAAATTTACACTAAATATTCATACATACAATTTCTCAGTAGTTATTTTTGAGTAGAGTACTTGACTCAGATAGTCCCTGAATTCTTTAAAAGATGACGGTTTAATTCTTGTTTTATTTTTTTCTTTTTTGGCCAAGATGTGAATTCTTAAAATGTTAGTTATTTTAGTCATTTGCGTCCAATTTCATTAATTTTTTAACATAATCTTGCTGAAGTGATCAATTTTTGTGATAAAAAGACCAAAATACCCTCCCCCCTTGCTCCTTCCCTCCTGGCATGAACCCAAATCTGGGTGCACTGCTACCAAGTCCCCCCCTCCCCCCCCACCCCACCGCAACCCCAACAACTAAGATCTGGGCCTCCTCACCACCCCTCCCCGGGATCAAACCTTGATCTGGCCCCCCAACCGAACCAAACCCAAACGCCGCCCCCCCCCCCCCCCCCCCCCGCGAAACAGCCGAATCCAAAGTCTCCAGCCTGCAATCCATAGATTTGAGAAAAATGGAGTTGGATGGAATTATTAATAAATTATTAAAGTACCCTCTTATTCTATTAGAAATTAACGGAATTAGATAAAAAGGATTAAAATGACCAGCAATTTAAGGATTCAGGATCATATCGGCCAAAAAAAACATAATAGTGACCAAATCATCGTCTTTTAAAGAATTTAGGAACTAATTAGGTCAATTACTCTTTTGCGCATTCAAATGCAAAGCATGCGTAGGTAAATGGAAGTTACTCCCTTTCACAATGAACTCAACTATATATCAAAAATCCCTAACCCTAAAAAACTTGTTAAAAAAATTGAACTTCCTTTTTTTTTTTTTTGCCTTTTTTTTTTCCCCTCAACAAGTAATTTCTTAATTTACGAGTTTATCATGTAAGTAGTTGAAGGGTGTTAAAAATGCAATGAATTGGCCATGAAAAATCAAGTTTTGCCTCCAAAATAGCCTAAAATTTTTTTCCAATATGGTGATTTTTTTTCCCTAAAAAAAAGTGAGATTTACGAGCAAATTTTCTCAAGCAAACACATTTTCGTTGCTGAAATTGTTATCCTGAACTGTAAATCAACTGTTAGAGATGCGATTTTGAGCAGAGATTCCATGGAATCACGAATTTGCTGAAGAGAGAGGTCTTCTAGGGTTTGGATAATTCAGTTTCCATCGGTGATCGCAAGCACGTCTATAAATCTTCTGAGAATAATTAATTTCTAGAAACATCTGCGCTATAACTAGTAATGCGAACATAGAAAATTTTGTTTCCTTGCGACGATATAGGAGAATAGATGCCATTTAGCCTAAAGAGCTTTCGACCTATCGTTACCATGGAAACGTCTTTCTTTTCCAAAAGAAATTACGATCATTACAGAGAAGATCGTTTTACTTGCTATAAACCTTATGAAACAGTGTTAAATCCCATATATAATACAGATTACAACAAACAAATAGCCAGAGTAAATACAAGAACACAATGACGGACCAGAAAAGAACATGTAACTCGCATTGCCAGCGTCGGTGAAAGTGGGAGTGTATTGCAAGCAGATTACTCCACGGACTTGTGTTTCACTCACTTCCAGTTAGCAATATGAACAATTCTTCATCAGTAATTGCTCCCATCTCCATTGCTCTTTCCAGTGAACTTAGGCCGCCTCCATCTTTGATCGATGGCCGAGCACCCCTGCAGAAATAATGTGTCAGTCTATGGCATTCCTGAAACATCAATTCGAGGGATGATTTAGTTTATTCATCATTCCAATTTGAAAAAAAAAAAAAAAAAGGGATTCTATTCATTAACAATGACATTGGGTACCACAAGTTTCCAATTGCTCATATTCTCTTCTGCCGAATACAAAAAGGACCATGTGGAATAATTGGAGACAAGTTAGAAAATAAAAGTATTTGGTAAAAAATTTTCCCAATGTCAAAGAGTAAAGAATACCAAGTCCATAAAACCAGCGAAATTCGACTTTACCGAGAGAACGAGGGAGGAAACAAGTTGAACAAGAAAAGTTTAGATTTCTCATCATTCTAAAGAAAATTAGAGTAAATTAAAGTTCCAAGGATTTATTTGAAAAAAAGAAAAAAGTTTTAATAGAGCCTAAATTGTCCCTGAAAGCATAGGAAATACTAGAGTTTTCAAATTGAAGAGTATAATTTCTTTGAGGAAAACATAACACTGATTAACCAAGTTCTCATCCGCTGTGGCTACATTACCTTCTCAATAGAAACTTCGCCAATGGGTTGTTCCCACTGGATATGCAGTGGTGCAAAGGAGTTCTTCCATGGAAGTCTTGCAAATTGATGTTAGCACCAAACTGCAGTAACAATTCAATCATCTGCAGATTTCCAGAAAGACAAGCCAAATGCAGTAATGAGCAACCTTGAAGACAACTCCCTGGCTCATTAGAGTTCTTGATTCTATCACAAGATGCCGGATCAACATGTTTCCTTTGACCCTCATTGGACTCTTGTGCAGCAACATGGTGATTTAGATCAACATCAAACACATTGTCAAAGGTTGTGTTGATGATATTCACGTCTGAGATCACACTCAGTCGGTAGACGTCTTGTAAGTTATCATTCTCGACTGCTTCCCAGATGCTTCTCGCACAAGCAACTCTTTCCGTAACAGATCCATCTTTAATCACCAGTAACTTCTCTACATACTGAATCAACAAGAAGTAATTCTCATTATTCGTTCAGACTTTTATTCCTAGTTGTGCTGTTCAATTATTGACGATACCTTCACACACACACACACACACACACACAAAAAGACTAGATAAAAACTTTCTAAGCAAGTCTCATTATAGTTCATTATCTTAGCAAGTTGCTCTGTCTAAGCTCGATAAAATGCTTCACTTATAGTTTTGATAGATGTTCCTTAGAAAAAAGGTGTTGACAGCTGTTTAAATGGCTTCGACATGGAATATCCGGGCAATAGCACCAGTGACTTTTACTGATTCCATGACTGGATCAAGCATTTCCAAATTGTGTGCGTAAGGTAAGATATGAAACCGTGTCCCCGCCCACCCCCTTTTCCTTTTCCTTTTTTGGGGGACTAGCGTGCTTTAACATATAATTCTTCTCAAATTAAACTTTTCAGAAAGAATTAGACTTATTCCAGAAATCAAAGGAAGAACTAGTATTATACTGGTTGAGAATTGAGATATGCGGGAACATTACATATGACAAGTTTCAAGTTGCAGAATGAAATATTAACTGTTTTCCCTAGGTAAACTGCACTCATCTTCTTATAATATAATTGAAAGAAAGAACTTATAAGTTACCTTTGCTTGAATATACTTTTCTTTCAAGTAAATGGCATCTTTGGGGCATGGTTTAGAAATAGAAGTGATTAGAGCATTGGTGTCATCCGTTCTGCATGAGATTTTACGTTCAGCTGGAATTACAAAGTAATAAATGATAAAAATAACGTTTCCAGTTGAACATTTGGTAACAAAACTACTATAATATTTATATAACAAACTATCAGGTAGCTTTAAATCCGTTGCAAGCTTAAAATTTACGAAGAAACCATAATTTCAAACTTGATATTCTAAAATTTGACATTTCTTTGTTAGAATTATGTAACAATAACTAGAACGTATACGGTTCTCAGTAAACAAAACAAAAACTTGATCACATAACAGTTCACACATTGCCAATCATACTACAGAACTAAGTCCTTGCATAGGGTATTCATTAAGAACATTAAATATGACATAAAAGCCAATAATCAAACTTTTCAAGATTATTATCCAGAAACGCAATAACGAAATTTTAGGATAAGATACACAGCTTGTGTTACGAGTACTTACTGAACATCCTCAAGCAGAAGCAAGCCCTCCCATATAGAGTTACAATAAGAATTACCCAAGTTGCGAAATAAATCCAAAATTGTAGGTTCCCAAACCTTGACATCTAATCTTAGAGATCTCACCTGCAGTTGGTTGGACAGAGTGTTCCTTTAACAGAGAGACTAAAATCCGAACCCTTACCTATTAAGTAAAAAATAAATGCAAAACTATACATAACTAGTGAGAGCACAAGTGTTAAGTGTACTTTTTTTTCATTTTTTTTTAGTCACAAGTGTTAAGACTACAGAATGCTAATTAAAAATGACCAGTGTCAATTTAGAGTCCAAGAAATGCATTTCCCAATTCGGAGTCATGGGTATTCTACAACCAATGATACTGCAATGGAGCGTCAGCAAAGAATTTAGTGGGTTCTTTCTACTGCATCTCAAAAAGCACAAGGCGGCTAAATGCCCACCATGCTGTGGACATGGGAGTCCTCTGCCATTGCATAAGTAATTGATCCTTGAAATAGTTTTTCGAATTCCATCTCTGTTAGCAGACCTGGATTCTATGGTAATTGCATTCCTGGTAAATCCAACTAGAGATTCTATGTAGGTAGCATCTGCTAGACTGCTATAAATGATGTCACTTCTATAATCACTGCTATAAATGATGTCACTTCTCGAGAATCATGACAAAACACTAGTGAAGATTTAACAAAATGGGAGCTATAACAAAGTTGCAACTCAATGCAATTGCTGAGCGGAAAACTTTACATTTTCAGAAAAACAGATCACCTCTCCCCCTGATCCTTTTAAAGTAAATAGTCAGACATCGAGGCCATTAACTTTGTAGTTATTTTATATGCCAGGAAAATTTCAATTATTTATGCTAAAGTGAATGAAGATACTAATAATAACACAGGAAAATAAAAGAAAAGTATATTCTGGATTTTCTCTTCTTTGGAAAGGAAACAGTAACATTTATTTCCGCACCTTTGAAATATGGACACCAAGATTCCGGTGAACGCCAGAGCACTCAATGCACAACAATATACCAAGATTGAGAGAAGCCCAGTCAGGCTCAGGAGCACTGCACTCGGCACAAATATCATTTCCAGGGACACCTCTGAGAATACTAGATACGCATTCCATTCTGTTTGATTTTATGTCCTCCCCTAAATCTTGATGGATATTAAGTTTTTGAATACCGCAAGAAGCACCAACAGTTGATTTTTTAGTTTCGGGATTTGTTGTTATATGACTCGGCTGCAGAAGATGCACTGATATTTGTTAGTTAACGTAATAGCTAATAATAAGTTATTCAGAAAAGGCACAGAGCTTTTTAGAGGAACACCTGGTCAAAAAATTGAGAATTCAAAAGAGATGTTATAGCTCCTGTTATTTTATTTATCCAGTCCATTCTATCTGCATCATTTTCAGCCTGACCAAATGAGAAGAAAAACAAGTTGGCAGTCACAAAGTTGTCCACAACAATTAATATTTAGGCTAATCAAGCTGCCTGCTTGCGTGTGTGTGTGCATGCGTGGATGTGAGGCAGGAACTGACAAGAAAAGTAAGATAAAATTGGTTTTCCTTCCACTCAAAGTGTAGTTTACAAAACAAGAAATTAAATGTTTAACTAAAATTTCTGTTTGTTATTTAACATTATTATTTCCGTTGTCATAAGTATTTCTAAGAAGTTGTAAATTTTCATATTCACTCAAAATTGTTCTCCAAATACCATTCTTAGATTATAATTTGAATCAACATTTTCAGAATTGTTATGTATTTTTACTTCACGTGCAAGTGACATGCTAAATTAGCTAGCAGAAACACAAGCCAACTTGCCAAAAGGAAAAGTTGAAAACTTGACACTCAGTAGTGACTATAATAGCCTGTAGGTTGATGCTAAACGGCGTAGGCCTAACATAAATGTTAAACTATATGTCTACAAACTGGAAATGTCGACTTTCGCAATGTCATTCCATTAAAGTGTTTACTACACATTTTGGAACCTGGAAATGTCTATTAAGAACATTGGCATTTTAGGATTAGAATTGGATAAGTACAATACAAAAATATCTTTATGCATACGTTTTTTGTTGCCACTTGTAGTGTTATCTGCAACTAAAGTCATTTGTCCAAGTCAACAGAAATGACAATGGGCTCTGATCCCATCCCCCAAAATCAATAATTACTTTCCTGATTTCAAGTGGTTCCTATAAACTGTTGATTCACAAAATGCGGGTAAAGAACTTGGAAAAGGGAAAGGTAATCAATCCCATTCCTCTTCACATATTGGCTATATGCCACCTCCATTCTGTTTCTTTAACTATGTATTTGTAGCTCCTGTGAAACGATGGAAAAATAAGCCTGTAAAAAATGACCGGTTGCTTAGTGCAACACAAAACAGATACATGATTGGCACCATGTCAACTTTCTTAAGTTAGTCATGCATGCAATTAGTAAGCCGAAAACAGAAAGCACTACCTGACAACCAACCAATTATTTACCTGTAATGTATAAGTTTTCAATGGAGATATTAATCTAAAGCAAAGCCGTAAATCTGAATCCTCATCGTCCATCTTTATTATTGAAGTCCGTAGATCAACAGTATGGCAGCTCAGAATGTCTTCATTCATTGATGATCCTCTATTGTGCTTTGAACGAAATCTACCAAACATACCACTGTTTTGTTCAGCTGGACGTGTAAAATGATGCAAATGCGAACCCTATGACATTAAAGATCAAAGAAAAAAAATCAAAACTCTTTTACAGCATGGCAAACAACAATAAATATGTTATATTTCAAATGGTTAGCTCAGTCAAGCTTGAAAAGCAATACGATGCCTAGGTAAAGAATTCATTGGTAAAAGAGAACTTAAAATGTCACGAGTTTCTAATCAGTTCTGTATGAAGAATAAAAGTTGGATTTCAGCCAAAAAAAAGTTTAACAATAAGAAATATTAAGAATATGTGATTGTTCTAACGTACTCGCTGCTAATACTAAGGGGCTAAGAAATAAAACCTCGTGACATACACGGCATCTGCGACATTTTATTTAGAAGAAAAAAATGAACAAGAGAAACAGAGGAGGAAAACAAGTCCTCAAATAAAAGAAGAAGAAGAAGAAGAAGACCCCCACGAAAAAAAAAAAAAACTAAAATAACATTTAAAAACTACAAAAAGCTCGTCCCAGTACCTAAAAATTAAAAAGAAGGGAAAGTTTCTATCAATCACTAGATAAAGATGCCCAGCACTGAAGCCATTCCCAAAGAAAAGCCACATACTGGGAAATGATTTCAACTCATGGAATTTCTCTCAAATTCAATAGTCAAGAAAATAGCAAGGACTGAACACCTCCACAGTTTTTTTTCTTTTTTTTCTTTTTTTTTTTTTTTTTTTTAATAGGAAACAACAAAAACTTTGTTCACAATAATTGTTAAAAAGTGTACAACAGAGGACAAGAAGTCCTCCTATAATAGAAAAAAGTAGCAAAACTCAGACAAAAATACTTGGCAAATAGTCAAAGTTTTATACTTATTTCAATATTAGATCCCCTCCCTTTATCATATCAGAAAAAGAAATAGCAGCAAAATCTGTAGCTTGACAAACCGACAAGGCCACTCAGTATTTTATTTTTTTCCCATACATCACTAATATCTCCCTCAGCTTAAGATTCAATTATTTCTCTCTGACCACAGCGCCCATGTAACAGCAATAGCAACCACATTCCAAAACTTCCTTTCTTACTCCCACTAAAAATTGCCATCCATCAAATCCTCAATTCTACTTCGAATTACCCAAAGAATCCAAAACTCACCCAAGATTTTAGACCAAGTTCTCAGGGAGGAGCAATGAAGGAAAAGATGATCCAACATCGCGCAATCTCTCCTACAGAGAACATACAATCTTGAAGAAAGAGAAAGCTAAGGCTACCTCCCCTACATCAAATCTTGATTATTCAACTAACTAAGTGCAAGAAGCCAACTACAAACTTGCACTTTGGTCGAAACTGAGATTTTCCAGATGAAATGTTACCAGAAAACAAACCAGCCTCCAAATCCCAGAACTATCCATCTGAGATACCTTAACATAGTGTCCCATCTAAACAAGACAATGACTCCACCACCTCTCCCATCTCTCTAGTTCCCTTTGAAAATGAAGACTTCAAACTTTGCAATAAAATCCATTGTATAAAAAGAAAGAGAAAATTGACTCATTGTGATGGGATAAAATTTCTGTAGAGACTCTAAATCGATTAGAACATGACTCTTCTCCCTCCCACATGCAAAATCTCACTCTCTTTCCAAATTGTTTGCTTTTTCCAACTTCCACTCTGGAAATACTCCACCAACATGGAATGGCATTTTCAGAGGAACCACCCAACACGATCCATTGCTCTCATAACAAAGATAACTCATGAATGGCGTGTTAGAGGACTTCTCTCTCCCTCTCTCTCTCTCTCTCTCTCAACCAAGCCAAGGAGGGTTTCTTTTTCTCTACTAGCGTTTCCACGTTAAAGTAACTGTTGAAATATAAAACTATTGTTAGCTCACCTCCTAATAGCTTGAGCTTTTAGGATAGATTGGTAAGCTAACGCGGTATCAGAACGGGAGATCTTGAGTTCGAACCCATGCAATTGCACTATTTAACCCCCTTTATTATCATTGCGTGTTGGGTCATTAATATGCTTCAGGCTTCTTATAATTTGTGTTGGACTTTCAAATTAATATTTGTTTGCACGTTTGCCCATTGTTTGGTTTGCACGTGAAGGGGCATATTGAAATATAAAACTATTGTTAGTCCACTTTCTAACAGCTTAAACTTTTAGGATGGATTGGTAGACTAATAGTAACCAAGAAAAAACTATAAACTTTGTGGGTGTAAACCCCCCCCCCCCCCGGCCCGGCGGTCCTCTTTCTCTCAGCCAAGGAAGGTTTCTTTTTCTATACTAGCCTTTCCACATTAAAGTAACCGTTGAAATATAAAACTATTGTTGGCTCACCTCCCAATAGCTTAAGCTTTTGGGATAGATTGGTAAGCTAACGCACATCAAAACGGGAGATCCTGAGTTCGAACCCATGTAATTGCACTATTTAACCCCCTTTAGTATCATTGCATGTTGGGTCTTTAATATGTTTCGGGCTTCTTATAATTTGTGTTGGACTTTCAAATTAATATTTGTCTACACGTTTGCCTATTGTCTGCTTTGCACATGAAGGGGAATATTGAAATATAAAACTATTTTTGGTCCACTTTCTAATAGCTTAAGCTTTTAGGATGGATTGGTAGACTAATAGTAACCAAGAAAAAACTATAAACCTAGTGGGTGACCGCCCGCCCGCCCCGCTTCCCCCCCCCCCCCCCCCCCCAAACCACCCAAGGGAAGAAAACCATTTAAAACTAGTAGTAAAGAAGGCGGCACATTGGAGATTTGTGTCTAATGAGGTTCCAAAGTTGGGTGTACAAAATTTTAATTTTTGGCATCTTTGACAGTTGAATAAGAGATAGCATAAATGATTGCCAAAGCATTACGATTAGAATCTAGAAATGCATCAATAGACCAAAGTGCTTTTATCTAACTTGAAAAAGGACAAGTGGAGGCCAAAAACATATTTGCAAGAAGAGTTTGGGCAATGAATGAACCAACAAGTACATCCGAACTGATAAAGTGGGTTGGCCTTAGTTGTCTTCTCTCAACTACAGTGACAAGAATCTCTAAGAGATGATATTTTGCTAGCCTCATTAAGAATAACTACTGGAAGCAAGAAAAGAGTCATTCCTCTAAGTTAACAGAAAAGTTTTGTAGTATAACATACCATGGGTTTGGTACCCTTAACCCTGTAATAATGTAAAGACCCTTGACTGTTGAGCAAAAAGAATCTCCTCTTCCAATCTCCTCTCAAACTAGAGGATCGCTTCAATAGATATCCTTGCTTGATCGTCTGGACCTAAAGTGAATGAAAAAAATAAATAAATAAAAGACTTATTGATCTTCCTCTCCAACACAATTATATTGACTTGAGTATTTTGATTTGGACAATTAAAGTTCAATAACATAGAAGACCCTTAGAATTGAAGTAGAGCAAACAAATTTTTTTTTAAAGATGCATTTAGACACACAATCCAAACCTTAGAATCACAATTCAATTTTTGTCTTTTTTTCTCAGCTTTACTATTTAAACAATTTTGTAACTCAAACTTTAAACATCCACAACTTTGCATAGACAAGTCCAAATGAGATGACTTTTTTTTTATTTATTTTTTAAATTGCATAGAATTTCGAGACGAATGAAACAAGCTTCATATTGATATATTTTTTCTGAACACATTTCAAGTTTTTACACTTTTTAACTCAAGCAATTCAAACACCTCGATAAACGCATAAACAATCCAAACTCAAATTCTAAAATCCAAACCTTAGCACCAAACGGATGCGAAATTAAATGAGAACTAGAAAATGAGACAACAAACTTCTAAAACCCAATGAAAATTACCTCCCCATTTGCACTGGATTGCATGATTGCTTCAATATCTTTATGAGAATTCATACCAAATACACGAATGCCATCAACACCTACAGCAGGGTCTATGTTACTGGAAGCTCGCAAAGTGTCCATCTCAGCTTGTGTCCTGAATTCTTGAATCCTTTTGGCAAGTCTATCTTGTTCAACTTTTGCCTGCTCTTTAGATTGTTGGGCGTATGTTAAAACCTGGTCTCAGGAAAAGTTGCACTCCTATCAGTTGACACTAGATTTTCATTAAGAATAACATGTAACAATACAAGCTGACATAAAAAAGAAAAGTTCTCCCACAGAACAGGAGTAGGTGTCAATGACAGGAAATTATTACCTTAGATACTTAATGACTGAACCATTAGATTGCCCATTTTTTTCCCCCTTCTTTTTTGGGGAAACAGGTACAATATTCTCTCCTTAAGAATCAGAGAATTATGTACAGTGATAACAGAAGACGAGATTTCCTCTGAGAATATTTAAAAACAAAAAAACAAAAAAAAAAAAAAAATAGACTCACAATCCCAGAGAAGTCTGAGAAAAGCAAACTTCTAAACTTGTTTTGATGGACCCAAAAAGCAATCCAAAATATTAACATTCCCCAAATAGCAAGGTACTGTTCCTCAAATCCTTTAAAATTAATTATTGTTCGAACTTACAGAAAAAGATTATGTATTCAACCTATGGACATATTTAATTCTTGGACGTTCCTTTCCAGACTGTTAATTATGATCCAAACTAATAGAAAAATATTATGTTTTCCAACCAATTGGTACAAGGCTGATTCTGTACAACTTCATTCAAAAGGCAAGACAAAGGTTACAATCATACCTGATGAATATATGGTTCCAGTTGGCTCAATAACTCGTAACCCTAAAGAAAACAGAAAGAAGTGAATCCAGTTTAGTTCGGTAATGTCAAATACATTCACATCAAAAGAAAGTGGTGACAACTAAAATTACACCAAACGAACCAGCTTAAAGTATCTTAGATGAGCATCCATAATTGCACTAACAGACTCCAAGAATTCGTACTTTTTCTTTGCTTCTATATTCATTAGAGCATTTACCTGCACTCCTTAAAATCACAGAAAGACATTTACTACAAGCACAAAGATTGCTGGAAAAGTATCCACAAACTTAGAAGACATACTAGATTGAAGCGGCTTTTCTCGAATGCTGATTTTGAATTTTCTAGATCCTGTCATACAGAACAGATGTGAGGTCCTCAATTTTGTTATAAGCAGGTACATTACCAAAATCATCCAGGGAAAATAGCAGTTTTCTGTCGATAGATAAGCAAGAGGAATGATAACTATATAATGTACTTATATGAATGGTACAATAGAGAAAAGATGCAAATTTAATATGGACAATCTTAAGTTCTCGACGATCAAATCATACTACATAACAGGACAATAAAAAGGGAAAATAAGTAACAAGGAAAATTCGACAAGGAAGGATTCATTTATCTTTTTTTTTTTTTAGGATTTTTTTCCCAATGGAGAGATGTCTACTATTAGATTCTATTTACTTTTTTTCGGGAAGTATTCTAGGCTTCCTTTCCATTATAAAATACTATACTTTCCTAATCCTCTAGTTACATGGCCTTATTTACTTTTTGTTAGTCTGCTGAATTCTTTCTTTTTCTTGTAAAGAGCTGTCTATGTATGTGGTAAGCCAAAGAAAAGAATGGTTTTTCCCCATCTTCTCTTTGCCTTTTTCATTCACAAACCAAGGAAAATGTGGTGAAAAGAAGAATATTGCAACTAATAGAGAAGGTTATTAACAGTATGTTATTTTTCTCTCTCTTCTCCCTCTCATTAACAGTATGTGTTGATGAAAGAAAACTTAAAGTTTTTATTATTACACCATAAAATTGTTCCATTAACAATATGTTGTAGATGAAACAAAGCTTAACTAATACTATCACACCATCAAATTGTCCCCCGATCATTTATTTTGTGTAACAACATAGGTTACTAATATTATTTAAAATGATAACCACAGTTTCGTTGAGGGTGTCAACAGACAAGACTCTGAGGATTGTCCATTGTCTGTGATATTTCTAATTAGATGGATGTGATGGGGCGTTGATTTACTTTCTTGTCGTTTTGTCTGCTTTTGTCTTGTAATGTTTTCCTCTTTTTTTCTCTGTCAGAGGATACTTTATCCTCCTTTCCTTTCTATAAATTATTTTATCAATGAAGGGTTTTTCTTATTAAAGAAAAAATATATAACCGTAGTTTCATGCAAACAATCCGATTACTCTGACAATTATGCAGCTTATTACAATTTAGGGCCGGCTTAGGATGCATCGGGAATTGTTTCACAAAAGAATTAAGAACGATAAATATTCAAAATTAAAAGAGATATACACCTCCTCTAGTTCTGCAACAATGTCTTCACGGGTATTTTTCTTCAACGATACAAACCTTTCTCGTGCCTAGACACAAACAAAGAATCACGTCATTCCGAATCCATTCCAAATCCATTCGAAAGCAACTGTTACTCAAGATATCGAGTAGAATTACACATCCCATAAACACAAAAATGACAAAGTACACTTGAAACCTAGAGTAGAACTCTCAAATCCGTCGAGGGGTTCTAAAAGCCCCATCTCTTCCATGTGCATAAAAAAAGATAACTAGTAGCTTCCTGGACTTCTGAACTAATCTTTTCACAACCTCCTTATCCTAGGATTGCAGAACATAAAACCTATGTCTTCAAATGGACATAGAAACGCTTTACACCCAGTAGAACTCCCATGCTACACCAATCTCCTCGCAACCTCCTTATCCTAGGAATAAAGAACAAAAGCCCAATGAAGAAAATTTTTCTTCAAATTGACACAGAACCACTTTATAAACACCACCAACTTGAACTTCCCCTGACACGCCCTTTCAGCAACTTTTAATGACAGAATTTATGAAAGCTCTCGACACGCAAACATGATTGGAAAAAAAAAAAAAAAAAAGAAAAGAAAAGTGCATCTCAAACAAACCAAGCTTGTACCGTGATGCTATGTTTCCCAGCCAATATCCCACACACTTATGTTGTGAGTAGTCTTACGATAAAAGCCTATCTCGTAAACATTAAAAAGGTAGCTCCTAAACATATTTTTTGAAGAGACAAAAAAAGAAAATACTGGCATGATATCTCCATTGTCATTGACCATATAAGACTTTTTTATGGTTGAAAGTACACAGCTCTCACAATCAAAACAGTTTACTGTAGTTAAGTATATCACCATAAAACATCTTACAAGATTTATCAATGTTTCTGTAATTTGTTGGCATTGTTAACATTCTCAATAATGTGAGCGACACTGAGGTATAAATGCCTATATAACCTGCCATCTACGGAACCCAAAACGTCATCATTTTCAGCATTGACTTCCCCGCACATAACTAATTTCACTCCAAAATGAAACATGGAAGTAGGAAATTCAATTGACATCATATTTCAAATACCTGATCATAGACATTTATAGCTTTGTCAAAACGTCGTCGGGATTCCTACAAAATCAAGTAAACAGAATTCGAGGAAAACACAATTACCAAATATCATTCTAGTAAATAAAATTGAAGAAAAGTGGGAGTCCTTTCATTATAAATCATCAAAAGGATCAAGAAACATCAAGCACATATGGCAAATTGAGAGTCAAGACCTGAAGGGTTTCAAATTAGGAAAGAAGTCTATGATAGCATGTTAATAAAACAAATAAATTTCAGCCAAATTTAACTACTAATATTCAAAATAGAAGTGCAAAAGACATAAATAAGGATTTTTAGATGAACAACATGAGACAAGAAAAGGATTATATAGGTTTTAAAGTATATATTTATAACAAGAAGGCAAGCCAATTTTTAACTTGGCTGAAAGAAGAAGAGAGAAGTTATTGAGAAAAGCCATTATAGCTTATTTTAATCAAAGTGTCTAGGCCAAAACCTGCCGAGCCATGTAAATTTTCCGCCAAAAGTTTTTTATTTCATAGCAGTTTTAGTTTAGTTTTGTACTTTGGATATATAAACCAATAAGCAGTAATAGAATCATTCAACCAATTATGAATTGGAAACAATATAAACATCTCCGTTTATACTGAAATGGTAACTTGTGGGACAATATAACATGCATTGAAGATTAAAAAACCTTGTTTCTCCAACATCACTTTCACATAAAATGTCTCTTTGTTTTATACAACTAGAATTATTCAACCAGTTATGAATTGGAAGCAATATAACACCTCTCCCTTTAGACTGAAATGGTAACTTGTGGGAAAATATAACATGCATCGAAGATTAAAAAACCTTGTTTCTCCAACATCACTTTCACATAAAATGTCTCATTGTTTTCTACAAACAAGTTAGTTGCAAATAATACTGTAAAGATAATAGCTATTTCATGTATGAAATAATAACAACTAAGAAAGAAGTACCTTTGCTTCTTGCAGATCAACTGTCATAAATTGCATCAATCGATCAATTAAGACGTGCTCTACCTGTTAAAAAAAATTATTATTATTTTTTTTTTAAATTCAGCACTAAATTAAGGGTTTCAAAGAACACCAACTTTACACCATCTTTCATCATGCAAAATGTTTTCCATGTTACTTTTCTTTGGTACTTCTAAACAAAATGATTTGTATGGACTAAGGCTTAAGCCTCCTTAGCCCTGTTCTCCAAGACAAACTAATAAAATAAAAATCATCATTGAACAATTATATAGCTGAGACCAGCTTTCACCAAAAAGCTTTAATATCATCATATAGACAGCAACAACAAAGCACTATGATATACACCATATGAGTGCAATTACTTCAACCATCAAGCTATGATCTGACAATTGATGGATCTGACAATTACCCTTCTATGAAGTACTACGGTATAATATTTGTATTATTACCACTACTCGAAAGGCACCAACTCGTCAATAGACTCATTTAGTGACAACTACAGTTATCTCATTTTAAAGCGGGAAGAGAGAGAGAGAAAGAGACATTAACATCTAAACAATCCGATGCATGTATATATAATGTAGTGTTTGCAAAATTTCAAAATCAAAAGGTACACCACTTCAAGACAATGAGAAGCCCGATGTCTCCAAGGGTGCATGTCGTTGACACGAATGCACTTGAGCCATAGTGTGCTTCCCAGGAGAAGTACAGAAGAAGAATATAAAGTCAGAATTCACTTGGCTTCCTGCTGTATTATATACCAAGTTTTTTTTTCACTTTTTTTTTTTTTTTGGATGAAAAACAGCATAGGATGCACAGTTCACACTCAAACTATTAGACAACACTATCATAAATGTCTTGTTATATTGGCTTAACAGTAGATTACTATTCACTTATACATGGAAAATCACAAGTGATAACATGGACTGGAAAGATGGAAGAAAGGGCTTTTGGTAGAGTCAATGCTGAAAATAATTTTTCCCTCGGCAGGAACATCACAATTTAGAATTTTATCAACAAGGCCCATTTAACCTCTAAAATGAACAATATTTTCCTTGGGAAATAGATGACATTTTGGTTATATTGGACGACATGAACCAAAAGCAAACCTTTTCACTTTCAAGTGGAAAAGTTAACTAGAAAAGAACTTGGAATTTTGAGGACTTACTTGAGTACGAAGAAGCTCTTTGTAAGTAGCAAGCTCATGAAATGCAGAAGTGAATTTGGAGATTACAGGACCTGGAACAAAGAAATCACATAAGATATATGACAGTCAAATTCTTGAGACAACCTGGACAAGTCAAACTTTGTTCAATTGTAAATAATTGCGAGTTTTAGACAATATTTTTCATTTTCTTGAAAAATTAGAGAACATGCCAAGATTGGAAAGACCATTTACTAGCAACTCCAACAATATATACTTCTAAATATATACTGGACTTTCTTACATTGGGGAAAATCGGGATCCAACTCTGGATTTTCCAGGCTAAATTTGGTCAAACCATCCATCAAGGAAACACCCAATACTCAAGGACCACTTTTCCATTAATGTTTAATCAAATCTTTGATCACTTTCCACCAGCAATAGTTGCTGAAAGTAAGTGATATTCCAAAGAAAAAGTACTGTAGAGAAAAAAAATAGTAAACAACCTCCTATAGATACACTGACAGGATCATCTGTTCCACCGCCAAATGCTTCGAGGGAATCAGCAAAAACAGTATCCCCATTGCATGCATCCCCAAGAGCTGTCCTGTGAAAAAATAAAAGCAAGAATTTTAGAGCCTCGAGCTTGTACAAAGTTATCCATACAATTAAAAGACCCATTTTGCATACAAATTATCCTACCGAAAGATTTAGATTTGGAGGAAGAACATCTATGGATAAATGTCACATATTAAAACGTGATTTCCATCTTATTGTATGTATGTGATATTGGTTGGAAAGGAACAGGTGTTTGAGGAAGGAAAATTTCAAGATGAACTATAATTATGGGAGTGAGAGATTCATCCTCTTCATGCTCTTCTTCTTTCAATATTTGAGATACTTCGTAAATCTTTCAGTCTTCATTTTCCCTACTTGAAAGGATGTGTAGTACGTCTCTTTGTTTTGATTCTTGGTGTGAGCCTCCACACTTCCTTCTGTTAAATATTTTTGTTTTTTTTCATACTCTGACTTACCACGTAGATAATATTTAGGTATCATACGAAAAATGAATGTTATGATATTAACATTCACACTTGATGCAGTGGCTTATTTGGGTTTATCATTATATCTTATTATTTCTGTAATTATTGGTAGAATTATCTTTTTAATAATTTTAGGAATTTTATGATTTTAATTTTAGGATTGTCTGTTTTTTAAGAATTAGAATCTATTTTCAAATTAGGAATAAGTTTTATGTTCGAATCAGATTAAGACACTTATGTTTTGGAGTTTGATTAACAAAATTATCAGTTACAGTTTTACTCTAAATATTTGGAATGCAATTTCAGGAAATCTTAGTATCCTTTCTATCCTTATTATCCTATTGTCCAGTATTATGAGTGTGAATCAACTAGTTCTAAGAAGGTTGTCTTTCTCATTAGTTTCTGCGCTACATCAATACTCAAGCAAAACTTGATCCTATTCGAGCCTAAAACAAGGAACTTTACAGCATCTTCAAGAAGTTAAACCAGAAGGGCCAAATGAAATGTCTCTTTTTCTCATTACAAATGCTGAAAAGAAAGCATGAATAGTTTCTTTTTCTCATTACAAATCCTGGAAAGAAAGCATGAATAATTGTGAAAAACACTTACACGAACTTCTTACACCCTTTATATAATCTTTGGCAGCGATCTTTCAATTCATCAGTTGTCTGCTCCAGAGAACATATCTGTAAAAGAAGACAATTTGGATCAATCGTTTCAACAACAATCATCTCAACCTTAAAAAACTCAAATCTGCTATTGGATGCCCAAATCTATCACGTCGAACAATATAGGATCAAAAAATGGGGAAATTTTTTTCTCAAATCAGACTGATTTTCCCAGCCATTTGAGCTCAATAATGGCTAGAAATCAATAGAAAAAAAAAAGTGTCCTTTTATCAGGATTCCAATTTAAATCCGCAAATTTTCGTTTCCCTCATTAAAAAAAAAAAAATATATATATATATATATATTCGAAAGAAAAATGAGAAAATTGGAAGAGAGTTCGAACATCAAAGAAGAGAGTTCGGACATCAAAATGACGACGGAAAATGAGAAAATCGGAAAATTCCGGGAATGAGGGAAAGAAAACGACGAAGAAATTGAATCGAGGTTGGTGGGAATTGGATAGGAGTGTTACCTGGTTCTGAAACATTGGGGAATCGTCGAGCCTGATAAAGGCCGCCATTTTTGTTTGCTCTCAGAACTCGAAGCCTAACTCTTCGGTTTCGAGATCCAGAGGAATGGGGGAGAGATAGAGTGACTCAGAGAGAGGGGGAGG
>JAFMPE010032439.1:0-15479 GCA_024759925.1 Ficus religiosa | reverse complement strand
AGCGCGCATAAAGTCACACCATAAGTTGTATTTCTTGTTCCAAACATCATCAAGAACAAAGAAAAACTTTCGTCCTTTTAGAGCTTTCTTTAATGCTTCTTGCAATTGATTCAAGTCCTTGTCATCCTGTGCTTGGGACCCAACCACGTCCTGAAGAATCGTTTTTGTAATTCTCAAAGCATCAAAATTATCCGACACAGTAACCCATACTTTGACATCGAAAGACTTATTGACTTGATCATTATTGTAAACGAGTCCGGCAAGTGTAGTTTTGCCAATCCCACCCATCCCGACGATGGGAATCACATGCATCTTATTGCTGCTGTCATCATTCGATAGCAACAAATCTATGATCTTCTTTTTGTCATCTTCTCTGCCGTAGACATCCGACTCTTCAACTATAGAAGTTGTGAGTAATCTTTGAGAATTATACGATCCATGATGAACACTTGTTTCTTCTAAACCCAAGTGGGTTTTTTGTTCAAGAAGCAATTTCAAAGTATCAATAATTTCCTGTATCTTTGGCTCTATCTCTTTTTCACAAGCAGTTTTACTAAAGGCAGGTAAGGTAAGCCTCATTACCTTTCTCGGTCTGCTCGAAGATTCGCACTCGACGTTGGTTGGCAAACTTTCATCACAGATCTCAACCATCAAGTCCTCTGCCGCGTAAATTGCTTCTTTTAGTTCATGAAGCCACTCCTTCACGTGTCGATTGCCGAGTTGCTTCCCCTCCGCGTCATCTAGAACTGCTTCAGTTGAAATCAACAGAATCTTCAGTTTCTTGAGCAGCCCCTGGTTGATATTCTTTTTGCGAAAGAAGTCCAGGACCTCAGAAGAAGCCATGTTGTCGAACAGAGACTGGAACAGAGAAGAGAGAAAAGCTCCACCAACTAGTTCAAGAGCCATGTTAACCTTGCTGGTTCAGAAAAAAAGAAGGGAATCGGAAGACGAAAGAAAGGAACTATAGAGGTCTAATTTTGATCCCAAACAGCAGAAGAAGAGCAAGGGTTTTGAGAGAGGCGTAGTATAAAAATAGCTCAGGAGACTTGGGGTGTTTGACATCTTAACTCAAATTTAAATTTTTCAACTCAATTTTTATCTTTTTCTGAAAAAATTTTTTATCTTTTCTATAAAAGTTTTTTGTCTTTTCTAAAATTCAAAAAAAATTACTATTTAAATCTAAAAATTTCAACTCAAACTCCTTCGTTAAACACCCCGTAGTTTTCGCATTGTGAAGTCAATAAGCTAGTCATCTCCATCTATTATCTTTGTTCTTTTCTTTCCTTTTCCTTTTTCTTTTTCGTTTATTTTTTCTTCTCTTGTTTGACGGGTTGTCTCTTTTCTTGTCCCCCCCCCCCCTTTTTTCTTTTTTCTTTTTTTTTTTCTTTTTGTTTTTTTCCACTCATGCGAAGAGCTAGAGAAATCTCCAAGAGGGTGTTTAGACATTTCGTTCCAGTACTTGGTCTTAAATTTATAACAAAATTTTCAAGTAATTTAGATTTCAATTTCTGTGAAATTATATATATAGTGACTTGTTCAGTTTTTTTAATAACATATTCATTGATGGCTGTTCATACAATAGATACAATGTACAAGTATGTCATTTATATCATTACTTTAGTTGGCTTAAAGCCTACACAGGCAACGTGTTTTGTTTTGGCGCTGTGGAGTTTTCTTTTTTTTTTTTTTTTTTTTTTTCAATATGTATATTTTTTCAAGTTATTTATTTCTACAAGTTATTTCAAATCTATATCTTTTTTTTTTCTTTCTTTTTTTTTTTTTTTGGAAAACTCAGAGTTTAGGCTATTTTGTCCCGCTATAACAACCCAAAATTTTGATGAACTTGTGATTTCTTTAGATATAAAGGAAATTCTAAATCTGAATCATGTATGTAAATATGAAGCTCATGATCTGATTTGATTATCATAATATGTTCGAGTTTTCATAATGTTGGAAGGCACAATGACGATCTATTAAGTCAAGGATGAGGCCTTTTGATGAAAAACGCCAAACCATGAATTATGATTTTGTTCTGGCTAATGAATGACCATGATAATTCACGACTTGAATAAGACGGTACTGCAGTATAATAAGTAGTATTGAAAATATACTATAGCCGATTGTCATTACGAATGAAAAAGTAAGAACAAGAATTGGGATCATTCTCGAAAAATTAGGAATAACGTTTGGAGCAATAAGGATTAAGTGGCTTTAAGTCCTAAGAAAAACATATACGCGGTCCAATTAAGTGCAGCTAAATTCTAGACTGCAGTCCCATATTGCAGTACTGTTGATAGTTAAAATAGTATTGGCACTATCTGGATTGTTAAGAAAATGGACTATATATTAGGAGGGAGTGCCAAACAGGATCGTACTTCGAGGACACCTCATCATAGATAAATCCATAATTTTGGGGATTTTTAAAATTATGAAAAAGTGGATAATTATGGAAGGATTTTTAACCCAAAAATGCTCCACATGGCAGGCCAACTCATGGGGACTAGAAGGTAAAGATTTTGTTTTTAAGGACCAATATGCAATTGAAGGAGAATTTAATTAAGGAAAAAAATAATTGTGGAAAATTTGAAAATTTTCACCTATAAATAGGGGTGGTTAGTGAACTTCCCAACTTCTAGTTCCTTATCAATTATTCCTCTCTAGCCTTAGAAACAAAAGGAAAAAAAAAAAAAAAAAAAAGAGAGGAAGAGAGAGGGGGGGGGGGGGTGTGGCCAGTTGCTATGGTGGAGAGTGAAGCAAGCATTTTTGCTCATGCAAGGTATAGAACCACTCTTTTAAAGCTTTAGAGGTGTAATCTCAACCCTCTAACTAAGAATTTCATTAAGTTTTGGTTTATGGGATTTATGTGTATTTCAAGCTATGGGTTGTAAGAGCATAAGCTCATGCTTCTTATATTATGGTTTTTGATGATTGTTTATGCTAGATCTATGCTTAGATTATCTTGGTTGCTAGCTCCAAGCATGGGTTTGATTTTTATGCTCTATATTGAGTTTTAAGGTTATGTGTGCTCATTGATCACCATGTGTTTGTGAAAATGCCTTCACATGTTTAAGTAGCGAGATTTTATGAACAATGATGATGATGATGATGATGATTATGATAATGTGAATGCTAAGTGTATGTTGGTTAAGAAATTAACCTAAACACACAAGTTGGTAGACAAGTAAGTTATCAATGTTGTGTTTTTCAAGAACACGAGATAAGTGTATGTTTGAATATTAAGAACGAATCCAACGCACTGCATGTTGATGTAGGCTCACTGCTTTGCTCGTTTGAGGTAGGGTGCACGGATTTTCAAATGAAAACCAACAAAAAAATGCAAACTGCCGGTTTTTGAAAAATAATCTGGACAATTTTTTGGAAACTAGATTTTGAACCCTTTAAAGGCCGAATTTGGAAAATATTAAAACTGTAAAGTTTTAGAATACAGAAAATCCTAAGAGGTAATGCAAACAGATTCTGAAAAATAGGCTCCAATGGCCTTCGTTTTAATCAGTTTTCAAAACTAGTTGATCCAAGTACTGTATAGGCCATAATTTTTCAAAGAGAAAAATGGACAAGTTAAAGGTAGATTTAAGTTTTGGACAGAAATGAAAGTTGTAGGTTTCGACAAGATCTACAACTTCCGCAAGAAATTTTTCCCAAATTTTAAACCGATCTAAAGATAAAATTGGATTTTCAAAACTGTGCATGATATATGAAATTTCCTGCACACATGCATTCTAGTAAACTAAAAGGCTGTTTTAAAAGCAGTTTTTAAGGTTTTACGATCTCTTTAAAAAAAAAACTATAGCCTTACCAAAATAGGTTTAAAATGTTTAAATCCAATGGAATTTCCTAAGTGATTTTTAAAAACGTACTATGTTTTATGAAAGGTAATTTCAAGTATTATGATAATAAATCCTTGATTTATAAAGTTATGATAGAAGAATATGGTAACAAGTGTATGACTGATGGTAATTGGATAGGATACCGATTTATTATGTTAGGACATGTATCTATGATTACCAATGGTAATCAGATTGGATACCGATTTACTATGTTAGGGTTAGCATCTATGATTACCAATGGTAATCGGGTAATCGGATTGGATACCGATCTAGTACATCATGAGTTGTAGTAAGATAGACGATTCTTATCTTATGCCCTGTTTGAAAACAGGAATATAAAACCTGTTGTCATGCCTTATTTGAATGATAGACCAAGAACATAGGACAATTTGTAAGTATAACTCCCCCTACAACATGGGCAAAATGTTTTAATTGCATTGCATGTTTTTTGAAAATCATGCATTGATTTACATGATGTACATATGTTTTATATTTTATGTTCTATGTTTTATTATTGTAACATCATGAAAGCATGTTCACTAATAATAAATCACATGATAAGAACAAGATTAAGTTTTCAAGTAAGAAATAGTTAAGATTTAAGTTTTCAAGTATGATCAACCAAGAACAAGTTTTCTCATAATGAGATAACACAAGAAAATTTTCTTGTGTGGTACCGACTTACCACGAGGGCGGGTTTAAACAGTTTGGTCCATGGTTTGAGTTGGATTGGATTGGCTGTCCCAACCACTCCATGTTAAACAGTTTGGTTCATGGTTTGAGTTAGATTGAACTGGCTGTCCCAACCACTCCATGGCTATACACCACGGTACGTGTACACGTGATATGTAAGGGGCCCAATAATCAAGTTAACATAAGAAAGCATTATTGGTTTAAGCATTATCAATTCATACATTCTTTTACCAAAATTGTTTTGTGGAATAGATAGTTGTACTTACTGAGCATAAGTTCATAACTTACGTTCATGAGGTAAGTAACCTACTGGACATGTTTGATGCAAGACTGTGGTGAGATGACATTGCAGACTGTGAAATTTGGGCTGGATACTGCCACGGGTTTTGAAAATATGTTATGTAAAATATGTTTGTATTGTGTTATGATAAGTCGATGGTACTAGTATAAAGCTCGGTACTCGAGTGAGTACATATAAATAAGTATGAGTATAAGTTAAGTTTTGTGTTTTGAGTTAAAAAAAAAATTTAACAAAGTTGAAAAATATATATATATATATAAATATTTCCATATTTTTACGCAATATAAAAGTAAGTAAGATGAAGTATGTTTAAGAAAGCACGGTAAGGTAACAACCCCATAAAATCGGGTCATTGCAAAGTTGGTATTTAAGTTAAGTAAGTAACTGTAACGACCCTACGTAGGTCGGGTCGTGACACTCGCCACCTCTGAATTTTTCAAATGTAACAATTTAGTCGTTAAACTTTTTTCCTCACAATCAACTCCCAAACTTATGATTTTTGACACTATCAATCTTTATTTCTCAAGCACATTAAAATTGGACGGTTTTTTGCACATGACTTGTAAATTATAGCCCAATAAGGGCATTGCTAGTCATTTTATCTAATTTTTATGCAAATTTATTTTAAAGTTTATGTTCAAATTTTTAAAGAAATTTGTGTTAAAGTTAAGTGGAAATGACATCAATGCCCTTCTTGGATAATAACATGCAAGTCACCCACAAATAACCATTCAAATTTTAATGGATTCGAGTAAGAAGATTTGACAAAACCAAAAATTATAAGTTCAGGGATTGATTTCCAAGAAAACAAGTTTTTAGGGACTAAATTAACAAATTTGAAAATTTTAGGGGTGTCTGTCGATAAAACAGAAGAAAAAACAAAGGAGTGGCATGGTATAAAAAAGATTAAAGGACTGGTTTAGTACTGTGAAGTAAAGATTCTTCTCCATAGCTTTTGCCGTAGTGTTTTCATGCCTTCCTGAAAAGCTCAATTATTGTCGCTTTTCTTTCATTTCTTTTTCCTTTACCCACTAGTACAAAAAGAGGATACCATGACTGTTTTTAACCGTCATGATATCTTTTCCATGATGGTTTTCTAACCGTGGTGGTATACAGGGTCGTGGAATCTATTTGGATTATATGATGGTCTTTTAACCGTCGTGAAATAGACAAAACTTGCACCAAATGGGAGATAGATAGTAATTTTCTACGATTGTTTTTTCAAAAAAAAAAAAACCGTCATGGAAAGTTAACCTACCACGAGCGTTTTTTAAAAAAACAGTCGTGGAAAGTTAACCTACCATGACAATTTTCTGAAAAAACCGTCGTAGTAGGTGACCATTCCACGACCATTTTTCTAAAAACAGTCGTGGTAGGTGACCATTAAAAAAAATTGCACAATTCATGCAATTTCCCACTGGTGGCAAATACCGTGTGTTATCCATTGCACAGCCCAGATTAAAATAATAGCTAATTTTCAATTGATTTTGTGTCACAATGTACAACAATTATTACAAAAACGTACACTACATTACAAAATTTATAGATTATCTTCTAACTATATTGGATGAACAGCATTACAAAATTAGCATATTCTTGCCTTACTAAACTCATGTCAACGTCGATATAAAAATCCTTAGTTTGAACTAAGGATAGTCCATTGAAAGTCAAGGTCATTTCTCGTATAAAGGCTAAAACAAAATAACCGCATTCAACATAACCTTCTTGTAACGAACATCAAACTGTATCAATCAGCGTTTCGTAGTTGAGTCGCTTTTGTACTCCTTTTCCCACTAAAATCTTCCAGTCATTAAGTGCCCAAATAATTTAACAAAGTTCAAAACAATTAAAACAAGAATAATGTAATATCAAGTCACAATTTTGAATGGAAAAATATACTTACAACTTAATTAGGTCTTCAAAATCATCGCCCAGTTCGTTTCCTAGAGGATTAAATACATGACCGAGTCATCCCATGGATCAATAACTGCCAAGATCCAATGTTGACCGTTGTTATATGGCATGAGATATAACTTTCCTTTTGGTGTTTTTGTTAAGATCTGTAGAATATTGTTGGCTCTCTCTCTATGGTAGACTTTGCAATCTACCTCCTGTTGAACTGGTGAGACAAGGATTGGAGAAATAAACCCAAACCATTGATCAACACCTTTTCTTTCACAACATTCCGCTAAATAGCTGCAAAATAATTGGTCAAACTTGTTACAAAAAGTAATATAAGATTAACAATGAAAAATAAGTATTGTTTAAGGATATATCTATTACTTGATTTAAATAATTATATTGTTTGCACTGATTTCTTGAAATGTTATGAAATGGTATATATCTTCAAACCCAATATATATAAGCATGTCATTTCCACTGATGGACTGTTGTGTTGGGCACGCTATTTGCAATCAATCATGCATGGAACATTGTGCATAGTATGCCAAAGGTCTCAAGTCAAATGGAATTTCACTAAAGTTGAAAGGAGGTAGTTGTTGTTACACAGTTTATTGTTGCACCTCTGGTTGTGACTGTAGTTTATTTTTCCCTGCTCTCTTTTTGATGTGTTTTCTTCCCTTAACTTCTCAGTTGGGAATGTGACTAGGACCTCGACTTGCCTAGCTCAGAATCATTTCAATGACGATAAATTTTTTCAACCAAGCAACAAACCCACCGACAGCTTTTTCAATAATTGTTGCTCCGTTGGTTGGAATAGGTAGGAGTGCATGTTTTAGTTTTGGGACGGTAATTGTTACTCACACGATCTTCTTACCTAAAAGAATCCCATGGATTGTGTCAGTTGGAACGCAGTCCATGTACACCCTACCAATTACAACAAGCACAACTCTACCATTAATTGTATCATCAAGAAAGAGCTGGCATTCCTTACTTGTGTTTGGCGTGGGTTGCAGATCCGATGACCTAAGTTCTCTTTCATTTTGTGTGCGACTAGCCTTAAAGATGTTGTGTTAAGCAACAGTCGGTGTGGTATTCTCCTCGGCTATGGTATCTCAATTAATACCATGCTTTATACAAAGTTCCTGTACAGTTCTTTCCATCACAACAAGCTACCGTTTCATTGTCGATACTTCAGCATTTTCCCTTGAACTTTACATAATGTCAAAGTAATGCGACTACCTGAAAAACTTAGATTGACCACGGATCCGATCTGAATGTTTGTCATTGCCTAATGACTTGGTCAATATGTCATTAGTCCCTATAGATTCTGTTCGCTAATATCCCCTTGTAAGAATTAGAAAACATGTCATGAAACTATAAATAAGGTTGTATAAATAAGAATATCATAGACCGTGGATGCTTATACTTAGTATCATATCACCAACAATCCTAAATGATGGATTCTTGTACTTTCCACTAGGTTTAACGCACATGTCCAGCCACAAACCATGTCGCGGTTGCCATTCTCCCGTCATCTCAAACTATAGTCTATTAATTACCGTTAGTAAACGTGAAGGTAAAAATAGAAAGTACAACATACTGTGAAAACACCAAAGAAGTAATTCACATACGAGTTTTTGATCACGTTTCCTAAATCCGTCTTGGCCTCCCATTGATCCATGTTTGCTTTTCTTTCTTATCTCACATCCTTGTTCTGATAGTTTTTTAAATTCCAGCGAATGTCGATATGTAATGAATATCTCTCAATAATCCTGACTTATGGAGGGGGATTTTTTCACCACCTTGGGTGGCCGTTCCCACACACTTTCTTCATCAATATAGTACTTGACAAAAGCCTGGTAAAGATCATATTTAAAATTTTTTGCGGACTCTGTGCATGACTTTAGAGCTGGTTTTTTAAATGAAAGTTCCACAGTGAAAGAAGTTATGAATTCCACCCACTTTTTTTCCTTGGGGCTAAGTCGGCACTTCTAAAGTCAGCTATCCATATCGGAATGTGCTCTTGAGCAAGCACTCCAATCCAACTCTGTAGTTCATCCCCCTCCTTTCCTATTGGTTGCCCTTTAGCGTCGAACAAAACCTGAATTCTTTCTCCCCCTTTGTAACGACCCACCTAACGCAGGCCGTTACCTGTTTACTTGTCTTATCTTACATACTCACTTACTTACGAAATCAGCAGAAATTTTTTTTTATACAGTGCAAACTCAAATGAATATGTACTTAATTATAAACGTTTACTAAATAAAATCCTTTGACCATTAAAAGGAATATACATATAATAAACAAAACGCGTAGCGGCACCATCCCAAATTTCATAGCTAGCAGTGCCATGCTCCACCATCTTGTATCACAGATTGCCGCTAGGTTGTTTACCTACAGCATAGACGTAAGACGTGAGCTTTCGCTCAGCAAGTACAACTTTCACATTTGCAACACAAATCATAATCATGCATGAACCATTTATACTTCATTATGCTTCATTATTCTTTCTTAGCTTAACATACTAATAGATCCCATAACATAAGTATATGTACCGTGGCATGCAGCCATGGAGTGGTTGGGGCGGCCAGTCCATTTACAATTCAAACCATGGACCAAACCCGACCTAACGTGGATCGGTATGACACAGACAAGCTTGCTTGCCATCATACTTAATTTTCATCATTTTATACCTTGGTCTTATTCTTATCATATGATTAGGTAAACATGCTTCATGATGTCACACATAAATAAATCATAATCATATTATAATCATTTCATAAACTTTAAATACATCATATCATATCATTACATACAACACATTGGGTAAGTACACAACAAATAGCCTATGCTGTAGGCGGAATTGTACTTACCTCGTATGTTATGTCCTATATTTTGTTACTCCAAGTCAGGTTGCAACAACAAGCTACCTCCTGCTATTATAAAAGGACATAGATAAGAATTCTATAAACCATAACCATAAAATGTTAGTAACCTAATCAACATCCATACATAACCTTAGTGATACGTCCTCCATAAATCTCTTTGATAACTTACTTGGTTACTACAAGTAACCCTAGGGTTTATGGCTTATCATACTTGGATCATAACTTGTTAGGTTACTTAAAGTAACTTTGGGTACTAAGCCCAAGCATACATGAATAGTGTTAGGTTACTATTCCTAACATTGGGCCTAAGCCTTATTACTTTCAATCCATATCTTATTAGGTTACAATGAGTAACCCTAGGTTTTAGGCCCAACTAACATACTTAATATCTTGTTGGGTTACATTGGGTAACCCTTGGTGTGAGCCTAAGTCAACTTGGGTCAAACTTGGATCAACTCTTATTGGGTTGCTAAAGCCCAAATTCTTAAATTAAATCCTATTGGCTTACTATAGGTAACCTTGGGTTCTGGGCCCAATCCAGTAACTTGGGTGTCCTACCTAGTTACCGTCGGTCATCATTTTGTTACTCAGTTCTTAAGACAACTTGTGACCCAATACTTATTTTTCTTATCTTGGAAAAACTTAGTATTACTTGTCCATATACATAAAATCCTTGTTCAACTTATCAAAAATTGTAATTCTTAGAGTAGGGCTTGTAAAAATTATTAAGTATTGGAAACTGCCTTTGGAACAGTTTCTCACTGCCAATTTATTAGTTTATGTGTAGGAATTTCCTTTTCCTACACTGTTTTAGAAAATCCTATGCAGGAATTTCCTGTTTTCCTGCACAGTTTTTGAAATCCACTTTTATTTAAAAATCTATGTTGAATTTGAAAAAGTTTTCTTCACAAAAGTTTTAGATCTTAAAAAACTCTACAACTTTCATGTTTTGCTTAAAATTGAGTTCAGCCTCTAACCTACTCATTTCCCTTGTTGAACCTGCCTAGCCGTGCATGAAGTCTGGGCATGACCAGGTTCGGTTTTTTGTATTAAAAAAAAAAAAAAAGGCTGTTGGAGCCTTATTTTTGAAAACTGTCCATGCTACCCCCTAGGAATTTCCCTTTTCTACAACTTTTATATTTCAAGTTTTTTCAAATTCAGCCTCTAAGGGCCTCAAAACCGTCTTTCCATAAAACTGTCCAGTTTTACCTGACCTGGCAGTTTCTTTCTTAAATCCGTTTTTACATTCAAATTACGTGCACCCTACCTTAAACGGTCGTAACCGTGAGCCTACGACAATCATGTAGCACTTTCTAACGTAAAACCTCATCATCATACATCCATACATACACATACAAACCCTTGGGTGTTCTTACACCAAGCTAGGGTTTGAAAATTTGGGTTTGCATAACCATACATCATTCAAGCTTCTAATCTAGCTTATTCAACTCATGCATAACCTACAACTTTCTTAGGCATATTGGGGACATACAACAAACATCATAAAGCATACATGCAAACCTTAAAATCATGCAACCATAATCACATAATCATGCATAGCACATAAATCAAAACCACCCAATCACCTAATCAAGCACAAAATCTAAAATCTAAACTAGGGCATAGGAAATAAAAATGAGCTTATGCTCTTACAATCCAACTTTAGAAATACACTTAAATTTCCAATTTAAGCTCAAATTGAAAAGGTTAGGGATCAAAGGGGAATTACCTTAATCAACTCAAAGGTTGGGGCTAGATTGGATTCAAACTTTTTCCCCCTTGCCTCCTACGAAAAACCGGTTCTCCTTGGCTTAGTTGGGTTCCAAATTTTCGGCAACACTAGTTTGGTGCTTCTACAAATCCGACCACCACCTCCTAATTCTTTCTCTCTCTCTCTTTCTTTTTTTTTTTTTTTTCCTCTTTGGGTTTCAGATTTTAAGGGGAGAGAGTGAGAAGGTATTTTGGCATGGTTTTGGGGTGTTTTCTCATTTTTGTGAAGCAAATGAGCCCGCCGCTCCCCCCCCCCCCCCAATCACCTATTTATAGGTGATAAATAATTTAATTTTTGGATTTATTTTTAATCCAAAAATTGCTCGTTAGCCCTTGAAATAAAAATATTTGCCCATTACCCCTCTTAGGTGGCCGGCCAATGCCTTGAAGAACAAGCAAAGATTTCTTTCCCTAATTTTCTTTAATTCCCAAAAATCCTTAATTATCTCTTGGATGAGGTGTCCTCCCTCTTAAGCCTTGTTTGGCTTTTCTCTTAAAATGTAGTCCATTTTCATGCTAACACAGATATTTCCGATATTGCTCTCAACTAATACAGTACTATTATACTGGACTACAGTCCAGAATTCATCTGTGCATAAATGGACTGCGTAAAAATTTTTCTTATAACTTTAAGCCATTTAGCCCTTATTGTCCTAATTAATGTACTTGATTTTTCTATAGTGGTTTTGAATCTTATTCTTACTATCTTGTCCGTAATGACGGTTTTTCACAGTATATTTTCCATACTACTTGTCATACTACAGTACCGTCCTACTTCTGACTTTTCTGGTCAAACTTTGACCATCATAAAATCATAAATTTTTATTATACCTTTTTGCTCCAAAAGCTATATGCTTGACTAAGCAATCCATTACTAAGTCTTATAAGATCATAAGAACTCATAAAATTTGATAAAACCCTAATCAGGCTTTTTCATAAATACCTTCATGGTAAACGTTAATTCTTTCAAAAAGGAAATCGTAATATCGTAAAAAACTAGTCATTACACCTTTTTCCTAACAAGATGGACTTATCTCATAGGAGTCACTCTCCATTTACCATCTTCATCAGGATTGAATCTAGGTGTATTTGTTCATCGTGGTTTTCCAATTTGAGAAGTCTTTGACACATCCTCCTTATCTTATGAAATTTTAAAGCTATCTAAAACAACTGCGCACCCAAACACATAAAAAAAATGGTCAAAATGCGACAATAAGTCATTCTACAACCATGTCAACCAAACGGTTGAAAAAAATCACACAAAATCATACTTGTGTAATTGTAAATCAATCTTAACATAATTATGGAAAAAACATACAATCTAAGCAAACAGGCATTTTGTTGAACATGTAGTATGCAAAGGCATAAATCACAAAATCAACATTTTTTTTTTCCATAAAACAATCCAAACCAAATCCTTACCCAAACATTTTAAGTCAATCTAAAACAAATTCTCACCCAAACACATACAAAATCATACAATCTAATCAAATGGATATTTCGTTGAACATGTAATATGCAAAATCATAAATCACAAAATCAACAAAATTTTTTTTTCTGAAAAACAATCCAAACCAAATTCTCACCTAAACAATTTAAATCAATCTAAAACTAATTCTCACCCAAACTGTAACGCCCCGACCTACGTAGGGCCGTTACCATACTTACTTAAACTACATCTCGGTTTTAATAATATAAACTTACTTGAAAATTTTAGAATAAATTTTTTTTAAACATATATAAATAGACCAGTCCATAGAAGTAAGCTTTCCATGTATACATATTGAAATAAAAAGACATACATACTCCTTACATTTAACTAAAGTCTTCAATCCTCATATATATAGTATAACACAATTTTTTCTAATATATATACATACATATATTTATATTTGGTTCAAAAGAACTTGCGAAAAACTTGCATAGTGGTATCCCAAACTTGCCGCATCGTCCACATGGCCCACCAATTACACTGCATGCTTTTTACCTACAATATGAAATATACTGATGAGCTTACGCTCAGCAACTACAAACTTAATCTCACAAAAACATGTCAAGCATCATGTAACTTATGCATAAACCATTTATGATCAATTATGAATCTCTTATGCTTCATTATGGACTTATTATGAACTTATTATCTTGCTTAACATGTGGGCCCTTTGTGTACGTACCAAATGCACGCAATCCACAGAAAGTTAGGGTTTGCAAGGTCCTTAACAATTCTGGGAATCATGTAAGCCTGCACGATCTGGCGGAAGGTCTTAGTAACTTGAACTTGAAACATGTATAATCCTCCACGATCTGGCAAGAGGTTGGTACGACACTTTATTTGTCTTAGTTTAGTCTTAGTCTTGTTAATTTTCCCAGACTAAGATTCTTTACTTGTGATCTTATTAGTCATGATGTATATGATGCATAGATATAGTATGACATAAAGATCACTAACATAGAATGACTTGTGGCATTATCTTAAAACATGGCATGTATACAAACATGGAATCATCATAAAACATGGTATGTACATAAACATGACATCATCATAAAACATGGCATGTCATGATATACATGTAAATAAGTCATGCTTGAAAATAGTTTACTATTTTTCATACTGTAGGTGAGATTTGTACTTACTGGTTATGCTACGTCTTGGATTTGTTGCTTCAACAGGTTGCAACAATAGATTACTTTCCTGTTTCCAAAGAGGGCATAAGATAAGGATCATTCTATCTTACCATAAATCATTTTATTCAAATGCTGGTATCCTTAACCAATATTTATCAACAACCATAGTTACATGTCCCTCACACACCACAATGTTATCTTATTTGGTTACTAAATGTAACCCTAGGGTATAATACCCAATTTCAATCAAATAGTATCTTGTTTGATTTATTAATGAACTTTGGGTTTAAGGCCCCATCATACTTAGTATCCTATTAGATTACTATTAGTAACCCTATGTATCAGCCCAAATCATATTTAGGTCAAAACCCTATTGGGTCATCATACTTAGTATCCTATTAGATTACTATTAGTAACCCTATGTATCAGCCCAAATCATATTTAGGTCAAAACCCTATTGGGTTACTAAAGCCCAATTTTTTTTTTTTTTAAGTCATCCCCTATTAGGTTACTATTGGTAACCATGGGCTTTAGGCCCAACCTAGTAACTTGGGTATCCTATCTGGTTACCGTTGGTCATCATACTGTTACCGTGTTTTGAAGATAGCTTTTGGCCAGTTTAATTATTTTTCTTTTTTCTTGATAAAATGTAGTATTTATTGTCCAAATTTTCCTTGTATAAAAATCCTTGTGTAAACTTTCAATCTTTTTGCAAAATTGTGATTTTTTTCTTGAGTAAGGGCAATAAACTTGTCAAGTTTTGAAAGCTATCCTTGAAAACAGTTTCATGCTGCCAGTTATCAGTATATGTGTAGGAATTTCCTTTTCTGCACTACTTTTGAAAATCCTATGCAAAAATTTCATGTTTCCTGCACAGTTTTTAGAATCCAGTTTTATCTAAAAATCTGTTTTGAATTTGGAAAAGTTTTCTTCATAAAAGTTTTAGACCTTGAAAAACCCTAAAATTTTTGTTCTTTTCTCAAAACCTAGTTCTACCTTTAACCTACTCATTTTCCTTGTTGAACCTGCCGGGCCATGCACAGGGTCTGGGCATGATTAGGTTCAGATTTTTGTAAAACCGAAGACCATTGGAGCCTATTTTTAGGAAACCATCCATGTTGCTCCCTTGGATTTTTCATTTTCTACAACTTTTCAGTTTTAACTTTTCTCAAATTCGGTTTCTAAAGGCCTCAAAATTATGTTTCCAGATTACTGCCCAGTCTTGATCCGAAACTGACAGTTTCAATTTAGTTGTTTCTTACATAAAATTACATACACACTTCCTCGAACGGCTAAAACCATGAGCCTACATCAAGCATGCAGCACGTTACGTAATGTTTTCATTGCCATGCATTCATTTTCATTCATACAATCTTTCATGCAAACCCATATGGTGAATCTTCACCAAACTAGGGTTTTTAGGGTTTTCTTGAACCCTACATGCAACATACA
>JAFMPE010032328.1:0-15481 GCA_024759925.1 Ficus religiosa | reverse complement strand
TTGTCTTTTCTAAAAATTCAAAAAAAATTACTATTTAAACTTAAAAATTTCAACTCAAACTCATTCACCAAACACCCCCAGTGCAGAAAAAGAAAAAAAAAAAAAAGGTTAAAGTTTAATGATTAGAGCATTAAAATGAACGTTAAAAATTCAAATACAAGTATCAAATGTACAACAATAAGTCAGGTTGAAAGTTTACCCAAAAAAAAAAAAAAGGTTCTCTCAGGTTACAGAGGTAGACAGCTAGAAGATGCTTCTGAATGAGATGGAGGGAATGTGGCGCACTTTGTAGTAATCTTCCCCTTCAATTCCAATTTGACCAGCTCTAAGCCTGTCTGCAAAAGTCGGGGGCATGAATCTGACATCTAGTTGTCGGAGAGTGGTAATAAATTTCAAGCCTTCTGGAACCATCGTCAAGTATCGAAGTTCAGCTACCTGTAATCTCTTGAGTCTTGACATTGCACCTTTTTCTACTTTCCATTCTTCTAGGGATGGCAAGAAAGTTAGCAGAAGAGTCTCCAGCTTAGGAAATCCATCAGCGGAACAAACCATTTCCGCTCCGCAATAGCAGTTTGTGCCCAACGAAAGAAACCTCAAGTTGTGTAGCTTCTCCAGGATTGGCATGGGGTCTTGATGAATGTTGGAGTCAAACAATGATAACTTGACAAGGCTTGGCGGCAGATATTGTAGATTGGCTTCTGGTATCTTCCCCACTAACTCTAGTTTAGAAAGATGATGACAGTGGGAGAGTGGTTGGAGATTTGGGAATTCTTGGTAGTACTCAAGGCTCATAACCAAGGATTGAAGGCTACCGGTTTTAAAAATGGGACACTCGAGTAAAGCTCTAACATCTTCGAGACTTGGGGATACTATTTTTAGATCATGAAGATTAGTCAGTTTATCCAGGATATCGACTCTAGCAAAAGAGATTTTTTTTTCAGCCCGCATTACAATAGTAAAGTAGTCTCGTCTCTGAACCCTCCAGCTATCCATATCGCACGTGAAGAATGCCAAAAGATGTGTCAAACGAGTCAACCTAGATATTCCCCCAGGTAGGATGACACTATTATCTCGAAGGTCAAGGGTATACAAATTTTGCAGGTTGCTGATGGTGTTTGGCAATTTTGTTATTCCAGTATCTCTCAACCCTAGGTGCCTCAAGTGAATTAATTGACAGATTGCCTCCAACATGGAGAAGTCAACTCTTAAGCGACTGAACCCCAATTCCAGTGCTCTCAATGTTACAAAGCTCTTGCTTCTTAAACACGATGTGGGAAAATCATTGATTTCAAAGCACATAAGAGAACGAAGACGAGTTTGAACTTGGTACCTACTAAAATCGCAACAAGGATGATGAATAGCAATCCTCCGAGACTGAATTGTCCTGTTCATTTCTGGCTCCTGGATATTCTGAAAGAAGTTCTCATCCTTTGCCTTTGACAGGCACATGTCTCGCATGAGATCGTGCATGCGATATGCTTTCACTCCAATCCCTGATTCATTCCTTCTGCTCACTTGGACAAGGCACCTGCTTGTCAGCTCTCCCATGTATTGTTCAGCTACATCTTCTTCCGTTTCTCCTCCATGACTTGGTGCTTGAACAAAGCCTTCTGCAATCCATAATTGAAACAATGTTCTTTTGGGAATCTCACTATCCTCAGGGAAAGTGCCCAAATAGAGAAAGCAAGGTTTCAAATAGTAAGGCAAATCATAGTAGCTCAAGGATAAAATCCCACCCACTCCTTCATATTGTTGATGCGATCGAAGTTTGTTCAAGTGGGCTGTAAGATCCTTCTTTACCTCTTTCCAACCATCAATTGAATCTCTTGTTCTTAACAAGCCTCCAAGTATGATGATTGCAAGTGGCAATCCTTCACATTTTCTTAACATTTCCCTTCCCAACACTTCAAATTCTGGCCGGATGTTATACTCGTTGGAAGTACTTCTCAGTAATGCTTTCCGTCGAAGAAGCTCCCAGCTCTCTTCCGATGTTAACAGTGGAGGTTCAATTGGGGAGCTACATGGATCAGCAAACAATGCTACCTCCTTATTGCGGGTCGTAAAAAGAACCTTACTTCCCCTTTTACCTTTTGGAAAAGCATTTTTAATACTATCCCAAGCATCAATTCCCCAAATATCATCAAGAACCACAAGATACTTCTTCTCTTTAAGCTTCTTCTTAAGCAACTCAACCAGATCATGTTCTTCCAGTAGTCTCAAAATCTCTCTTTTATTTGTCTTCTCCACTAGATCACGATCTACCAATAATTTTCTCAAAATCTCTCTGTTATTAAGCAAGTCAACCAGATCATGTTCTTTCAATATTCTAAAAATCTCTCTTTCATTCGTCTTCTCAACTGCACCATGATCGTCCAATTCTCTCAACATCCCTCTTTCGTTTGTCTGTTCTTCTGAACTTTGCCTTTCATGATTTTGAGGATGACCAATCCCTATTTGCATCAGGATTTCTGACAAGATCTCCCTCGGAACATATTGTTGGGATACAAAAACCCAAGCATGGCAATCAAAATGAAGCTTCACGTGGTTAAAGACTTTCTTGGCAAGAGTGGTCTTACCTAAGCCGCCCATGCCGACAACAGACGCAACACAGAGCCTATCTTCCACTTTCATCAACTCACCCTTCAAAGCCGTTGTGCTATCCTCCAAGATGATAACATCGTCCTCCTCGTCATCGGGATATGACCTTCTCAAATTCCGCTGCAGCCGATCAGCCATAGAACTAGCCCCCTCTCCACTACTAAACCCGATGTTATACAATTGCGTGCTTTTAAAGATGCCGTTCAACTTAGCTTGGATATTGTTGATTTCGCTCCGAAGTTTGTGGAGGTGGAAAACTTTGAAAACAGCGTACGAGGAGGAAACCTTCCAGATGAAGGTCTCGATGACGTCCTCCACATCGTCGGCCACATCTCCAACTTCAGCAATCCAGTTGCGGACACGGCTGTCCTTTTCTTGCTTGCGATCCGCATCTTCTAAGAAGCACTTCATGCGTCTGAGTTCAGCTTGCAAACCCTTCACGGAACCCCTGACGCTGATCAAGGAGATTGCTTCATTCTTGAGTAATTCAGCGATAGTTTCGACCGCCTGCGATACGACAGCCTCCACCAGCTTTGAGAGTAGGGGTTCTGCCATTGATGTTGTGAAAGCTAGAAAGCAGAAACAGACACAATTATTTCAAAATTTGAATTCACTTAACTTGCTAGTGTCGTGTATTTTTATTTCGTGGATTTGATAGTAGGTCAGAGACCCAACAAAAAAAAAAAAAAAAAAAGCCACCACCAACCAACATACTCACCTTCACCTTCACATTCACGACTCACCACCAGGCACCAACCAACAGCCCAAGAGAGAGAGAGAGAGAGAGGGAGGAAGTTAACTAACTCACTTAAAGACCTGAACTGAACTGAATCAAGCTTTTATCGCCGACTCTGAGGACGAAGGCGAACGAGGGACAGGGCGAGAGAGAGAGAGAGAGGGACAGCTTTTGACGCCATCTTCTCGACGAAATACCAACAAGAAATCGGAGATGGAGAGAGAGAGAGAACGGCGGTCAAACAAAACGTCAACGGTGGAGAGAGAGAGAGAGAGAGAGAGAGAGAGAGAGAGAGCAAGTGAACGGTCGAAGAAGAAAGGAGACCAATCCACAAGTGGTTTTTCTTCTTGGGGTGGGGTTAAGTAGGAAAACGTCGTTGTTTTGTTCATGGATAAAGCGTAATAAATGCTCTGGTAAAGATGTAAATCATTATATTGTTAAAGGTTATAATTGTAATTGCAAAAACATATTTCATTTGCTTATTTAGATTGAATTTTCATGTTTCAATCTTTTTACACGACGTCATCACATAGGTTTTAAGAGGATAACATTTATGTAGAAATATATAATATGAGTTTTTTTTTTTTTTTAATTTAACTAATCCAAGAATAATATGAAGAAAAAATAATCATGACTTGTCTAATGAATACAATTATTTTCCAGCTCATTAAGGGAAAAAAAGTTGAGGATATGACAAACCTCGAACAATTTTGATAGGAAACAATGGTGTATCATTTGTTGTACATAACAACTTTAAAAGATTGAATTAATCTAAATATGAAATGATAAATCAAACCATGCCATAGTAAGATATATGTAAAATTTGAGTGCACAAGCAATGAATGAATTGTTGACATCAATGGCCCGGTTGCATTAGCCATTGTAATTACTATAGCATCTTCCGTTGTTTCTGTTTGTTATTATTGTATTTAAATGTAATAGGTATTTTGGTTGGGTCATTGAAACTATTTAAATATTTCATTATTTTACAAATAATTTAACTCAAATCCAATTTCAAATTTCATTTTTCAAAAATTCATAACATACTTATTTTTTTGACGCTTACACCATTCAAATGTTACCATTGGTTATAGTGTTTTTAATTTAACGTAGGGGAACAAAATTTAATTTTTTCGTCATTACCTAGGATCTCCTATATTTGTTGCATAAATTAATTTTAAAAAATTATCATTATTACCTAGGATCTCATATATTCTTTATTTCGTCGCAACAAGTGGTGCATAGAGAGAGTTGGAGGGATGGAAGTGAAAGATGAAAAGAATTGCAAGAATCCTTTATGTTATTTAGAAATGAGGAGAGAGAGTTGAAAACATAGAAGAATAATTATTATAGAATTATTATTTTGTCCATTTTATTGTTAGTTAACTGTTTTTTTTAAAAGTAAAATAAACATTTCAAAATTAAGGAGAGAGATTTCATGAATCCTTCCACTAATGGAATGATCCACTTTTGTGGGCCCAAAAAGAGAGCTCCTCCCTCCATCCATCCCTCCCTTCCCTCCTCTCATCCCTCCAACCAAATAAGAGATTTGCACTCTCCATCCACCCCTCTCCCTCCATCTCTCCTTCCAACCAAATGGATCCTAAAAAGAGATGTTTCGGTAGATACGAGATATAATGTATTAAACATATTCACTCAGTTTGTAAAGTTTGTGATTGTATTGTAAAGTCTGTGTTTTGGAGTTTTAGAAATCATATATATATATATTTTTTGGCTGATTCTAATTGTAAGTACAATAATACCTCCATTGTTGTTTAAGCTTTTTTATAGTATTTTAATAATATGAAAAATACTAATGACACTAACTCTAATTTTAACTTTTGAATACCAGCCTATATGATATATGAATTGTTATTATTTTATTAGTAAGTTATTAGAACATTGTCACATCAATTATTTACTTCTATCAATGAATAGATAACATATAAATTAATACTCAAAAAATTTAGATTAGAATTGAGTGTCCATTTAATTACTCTTTTAATATCCTATATGGAGATAAAGGCAAGAGCCTGTTTTGTTTCGTTTTGTTTTGTTTTTTTGTTTTTTATACAGATCTATCCTGACAAGTTGAAAGAGTTTGTGGAACCCACTTAAAGTTAATTTTGTGTTTTGGAACAATTTCTCTCTCTCTCTCCCTCTCTTGCTGTCACTTATTTCTTTTCATTTTTATTTTCCCCCTTGCATATTCCTTTTAGCAGTAAAGCATAATGAGCAACAAAGGGCGGTGTCCGTCACAGGGAGCAAGTAGACAGCGAGCATATCTATTTTAAACGACATATCGATTATTGAGAAATTAACCATTCAAGTATGTATAATAAGGAGGTAACTTTTTGGTTGTTTTGCTACGAAAACATTTTTTTTGTCCTGTGACGGAAGGTAACTATTTAAGTATGTTTTTAAAATTAATCAAAGTAAAAAAAAAAAAAAAAAAAAACTGCATACAAAAGGAATAAATATTTTTTGGTAGCAAAAATGAATAAAAGTGAGATCAAGATCAAATTAAAGAAAAATTTTTAAAAAAACCCCAATTTTATCAAGGATTAGAGATGTAATTGGTACTATGTCTCTATCTTTTAAGAACTATATTAATAGAGTAGATGTGGATCTACTATTAATTTTTGGTAGTTAAAGACGCACAATTTTGGTGCTTCTTTCCTTTTATTTTTTATTTTATATTTTATAATGTCCTTCTTTCATTGGCAGTTGCTTCAAGCTTTGCCTCCCACGCACCCATATTGCAAGCATTTTGGGACTCGAGTATAAAAAAGACCAAAGTTTTAATATATTACAAAATTGTCATCTTATAACTTACTCATTTTTCTTTTGTAAAATGTGTTTTTCAAGTTCAACTAATAGGGTGTTTAGCACACCATTTTAAAATGAATATTTTCAATTAAGAATTATTTTAGTTTTTATATTTTTAATTAGAGAGTGGGCATTCAAAATTTACACATCATAGTGGAGTCAAATAAAAAATTACCACTAAGCTATACCCACAAGTATTAATTTTCTTTTTCTTTATTCTAAACACCAATTTATTTTGGATTCTCAATTTAACATGAAAATTTCTAACTTCAAAACAATGTGCAAACGAAAGCTAAAGTTTAAAAAACTTATGATGGAGAAGAAGCTCTTTTTTTACTTTGCTAAAGAGGAAGAAGGTAAATTTTATTTTTTTCATCCCATAATTATCCTTCACGCTTTGTTTTGATCCTTTTTATTGTCTCAAAAAACCGGTTTTTAGTGAAAAACTAAATCGCTATTTTTTTTCATTTTACTTTACTTTATTTTACTTTTATATGCTTGCCAGCTTTTTCTTTTCTTTTCTTTTTTTTTTTTTTGGCTTTAAAATCCCCTTTCTATTTTGTTATATTTTTCTAATTTTTATCTTTATCTTTGGTTTGTTTTATTTTTCCTAATTTTTTGCTTCTGTTTTTGCTCGTAATTTTTTTTCCCCCATTTTCCCTTCATTAAAAGCTCAAAATTTTAAAACTTCTAATCTTAGCTTTCTCTATTTTCCTTAATTAATTGCGATAATTTCTGATAGTGCTCGGGTTTTTTTTTTCCCCTTTCTTTTCATAATTAAATTTATGTGTCTTTTTGATATTTCCCAATTGATTAAAGGGAATTGTAAGGGTTCTTTCTTCTTCTTCTTCTTTTTTGGTCTTTTTTTTTCCTTCTAAAAAGAAGACTATATTATGTTTAATGTTGTTACATTGAATTATTTTTTTAATAATTATTTCAGTTTTTTTACCGGGAAAAGTTGTTGAATCATTTCTTTATAGTACATTTTCTCCCTTTCTATATGACATAAGCGGATTTCATTTCATAAAGTTCTACTTAAACAATCTAATTATCAAATGATTTGACCATCCTTATTGTTTTATTAATCATTTTCAACATACTTATATTAAACTTTTATTTTGGATGACAAATGAAAGTTACAAATTTTACAAAGACATTTAATTATTAGTAAATAAAATACCAACATGGTTACATGATAAAATGTAAATTCTTGACTTAAATTTTTTTTTTAAAGAAAAATAACCTTCCATTTATTTATATTTCTATATTGTTTTTCATGTTTTATGTTATAAACATCTCAATTACAATTCAATACATACATCGCGTGTGTTTTAACTAGTAGTAAAACAAGAATGTAAAATTCATTGAGAACGACAAAATTGTAGTCTTTGAAGGGAACGTACAAGTGATGTATCTTGCTTTTTAAAACTTATTGGTCATGATCGGATTGTATATATCAATATATAAATGTTTATAGGACCAATAAAATAAATATTTAAAAAATAACTGATTGATTTTATCATTAATTACTAAAGGTGGTTATTATAATTACCACTGGTAATGAAATGATTGTTTGTAATTATTCTAATTATTAGAATAATCCGCCATTAAAAGAATCTTTTGTGGTAGTTTTACAAAAAATAGAAAGTAATCATAGCATCGTAAAACTTTTAGTGCCCAAAAAAAAAAAAAAAAAAAAAAAAAAACAACCACATGTTCGAGGTAATGATTAGAGCGTTAAAATGAACATGTGCGAAATATGAAAAGTAAGTATCTACGTAAATTAAAAAGTCGGTCAAAAGTTTACCTGAAAAACATTTCTCAGTATACAATTGTACATAGATACTAGCAATTCTCACTGAAAGTGATGGAGGGAATGTGACGCACTTTGTAGTAATCTGTCCCTTCAATTCCATTATTATTACCTCTAAGCCTGTCTTCAAAAGTCGAGGGCATGAATCTGACATCTAGTTGTCGCAGAGAGGAAGTAAATTTCAAGCCTTCTGGAATCATCTTCAAGTTTTGAAGTCCGGCTATCTGTAATCTCTGGAGACTTGGCATTGCACCTTTTTCTATTTGCCATTCGTTTAGAGATGGCAACTCAACTAGTCGAAGAGACTCCAACTTGGGAAATCCATCAGCAGAACAAACCATTTCAGATCCGCAATAACTGTTTCTGCCCAACCAAAGAAACCTCAAGTTGGGTAGCTTCTCCAGGATTGGCATGGGGTCTTGATGAATGTTAGAGTGAAACAAAGTCAACTTGACGAGGCTTGGTGACAGAAATTGTAGATTGTCTTCTGGTATCTTCCCCTCCAACTGTAGTTTGGAAAGATGATGACAGTGGGAGAGTGGTTGTAGATTTGGGAATTCATGGCTGTACCCAAGACTCATAAATATAGATCGAAGACTACCAGTTTTAAAAATGGGACACTCGAGTAAAGCTCTAGCATCTTCGCCCCCAGTGAGTGCTATTTTCAGACCCTGAAGATTAGTTAGTTTGACTAGGTTGTCGAATCTAACAAAAGAAATTCTTTCCAGACCATACGTTCGAGTAATCCAATAGCCATGATCTCTCCAAGACCTCCAGCATTCAATATCGAACGTGAAAAAAGCCGAAAGAAGTGTCAAACAAGTCAACCTAGATATTCCCCTCGGTAGGATGACAAGATTATTCCGAAGGTCAAGGGTGTGCAAATTTTGCAGGTTGCTAATGGTGTTTGGCATTCTCTTATTCCAGTATCTCTCAGCCCTAGGTGCCTCAAGTGAATTAATTGACAGATTTCCTTCAACATGGAGAACTTAATTCTTAAGCGACTAAACCCCAATTCTAGTGCTCTCAATGTTTCAAAGCTCTTGCTTCTTAGACATGATGTAGGAAAATCATTGATTTCAAAGCACATAAGAGAACGAAGACGGGGTTGGACTTGGTACCTACAAAAATCAAAACGAGGATGATGAACAGAAATCCTCCGAGAATGAATTGTCATCACCGTCGTGTTCATTTGCTGCTCCTGGATAATCTCAAAGAAGTTCTCCTCCTTTGCCTTTGACATGCACATGTCTCGCATGAGATCGTGCATACGATATGCTTTCACTCCAACCCCTGATTTGTTCCTTTTCACTTGGACAAGGCACCTGCTTGTCAGCTCTCCCATGTATAGTTCAGCTACGTCTTCTGCTGTTTCTCCTCGATGACTTGGTGTCTGAACAAAGCCCTCTGCAATCCATAATTGAAGCAATGTTTCTTTGGGAATCTCCCTATCTTCTGGGAAAGTACCCAAATAGAGAAAGCCAGGTTTCAAATAGTAAGGCAAATCATAGTAGCTCAAGGATAAAATTGTAATTCCAAGATTTTTCTGATATTACTATTCCTCTCAAAGGAATTAAATGTATATCATGGAGGTATTTTTGAAAAAGCTCGGTTAAGAGTTTTCTTACATTTTATGAGTTTTTATGGTTCAATAAAACTCAAAAAGGATTGCTTAGATTAGCAACGGACCTTTTAAGTCAAAAGGGACGAAAAAGTACATAATTCAAAGAAAGTCAAAGTTTGACCGAAAAAGTCAACTTTGACCAAGAAAGTCAAAGTTTGACCAAGAATGGTCAAATGATTGACTTTGTAGTATTATGAAATGCAGTATGGATAGGATACTGTGAAAATGGTTTTTATGGTTGAGATAACATTAATAGGCTTTAAAAACCACCTTAGAAAATCAAGCACACCTAATAGGGATTAAAGACAAAAAGGGCTCGGAAAAATAACAAAATTTTATACTGTCCGTTTTTACACAGATAAATTTTGGACTGCAGTGCAGTATAAAAATATTGTATTTAAGTAAACACAGTATTGAAAAATATCTGTGTAGCTCAAAAAATGGAATACTTAGTGATGAAAATAGCCAAACAAGGCCTAAGGTAGATGACATCACCTTATTTTGAATTATGACATCATAATTCTTTTAATCAAGCTTGGAAAGAAATATTTGCTTGTTCACCAAGCATATGACCGGCCACCTCACCCTCCATTTGTGCAATTTTTAATTTTTTTTAGGGGTTTTTGTGCAATTTGTCAAAGTTTCTCCACCTCTATAAATAGGTGAGAGATTTAAATCATTTTATTGGAAAATTTTGGCCAAATTCTTGTCATTTTTCTTCAAGAAATCCGAAGCCTTGGGAGAGAGAGAGAGGAAAGAAAAACAAAAATTTTCAAGGGGGTTTTGCTTAAGAGAATTCGGATTTGAGCTAGAGCCAAGAAAAAAGTTTGAAAAAAATTTTTGAGTCCACTTTGGCAAAGTTGCCGAGTGTAGGGGGAAGGAGAAAAGGAAGAGAAAAATTTGTTGAGGAAGGTGCCTAAGGTGTGGCCGAACTTGAGGTGAACCAAGCAAGAGACCAAGAAAATTTTTGGTGCCCCTAGTTAGGGTGAGAACCGGTTGTGGAGACCAAAGGGAGAAAGGATTTTGGACCCAAACCCTAAGCTTAAGCCTTGTCTTGAACCAAGGTATTTTCTTTAGCCCTAACCTTTTCAATTAAGCTTTCAATTTGAAATTTATTTGTATTTCAAGTTGAGAGGATGTAAGAGCATAAGCTCAAGTTTCCTTTGCTCTAGATTGATTAGGTGTGGTGCTTGATTTAGGTTCTAAGGGTGGTTTGATATTTAATTTTGTTATGAGCTTTAATTTTGTGTTTATGCTTGATTTAATGCTAGGGTGCATGCTAGATGGATGATGAATTGTATGTCCCTTGTTTTTATGTGCAAGCAGGTTCTAGAAGTGCATGCTAGGTTGTTAGTTTTGATTATGGAATGGTATGTGATTGAATGGAATGGTGAGACAACCTAGAACCATGCAAACCTAGACTAGGACGGTTTGGGTTTTGGTTTGCATGGGCGCGCTTGAGTTGCATGATTGTTTATGTGGGACGATTAGAATACGCTGCATGCTTGCTATTTAGGCTCCCGCAAGTTCGGTTGAGGTAGTTTGTGCGAAATAGGACGTAAAATGAAAATAAGAACAAAACTGCTAGTTCGGATGTGAACTGCCCAGTTTTGTAAAAAGTGGAATTTGAGGCCTTTGGAGGCCAAATTGGGAAAAACGTAAAACATAAAAGTTGTAGAGAATGATTTTTCCTAGAGGACAAAGTGGACGGATTTCCAAAATAAGGCTCCAATGGCCTTCGTTTTCACTAAAACCCGAGCCTGATCCGTGCCCAGGATTTGTGCACGACCAGGTGAGTTCAAACGGCAAAATGAACCTGTTAGAGTCCGAATTAAATTTTTCATAAAACATAAAAGTTTTAGGATTTTTCGAGAGCTAGAACTTTTGTGAAGACAACTTTTTCAAAATCGGAATAGATCTTTAAACTAACACGGTTTTATAAAGACTGTGCAGGGAACGTGAAATTTCTGCACAAGATTTTCTAAAAACAGTTCAGAAAAATTATATCTTTCTCCAAAACCACTGTTTTGACTATGAAAACTATTCCAATAACAGTGTTCAGCTCTAAAAGATTTTTATAAATATCTACTTAAAGAATATGAATTTTTATAAGATTTTTGAAGTTAATTACCAAAGTTTCCAAAGAAATAGAAAATGAATTTTAAACCAAAAATGGGTAAGCAAGACAAATACGGGTGGTTACATCCAAAATGCTATGGTTAAGCCCAAAACCCTAAGTTTGACCTTAGAGGGTTGACCTCAGTTGACCAAATGTTGATTTTGGTTGACCAAGAGTTTGACTGCATTTGACCTGAGTTTGACTGCGTTTGACCTTAAGGGTTATTCAATATAACCCTAAAGGATACCAAGGTTAATAAATTGGGCTAGGATATAGGGTTAATTGAAGTAACCCAATGGTTTATGGACAAAGACAAAGCCCAAGGTTAGGAAGGTAACCTAACCCTAACAGTAGGTACGAAGGTTTAGCATATGAGGTTATCCAACGTAACCTCTTAAGAATTAATCCATATTTGATTGTTCTTAAAACAATAGGGTTACTAATTGTAACCCAGTAAGACATTTAGTATCGGGAACATACAACTAGGATTATGTAGGCATGTTGGTTAGATCACCAACATTCCACAATACTAATTATAACCTCACCTATGTCCTTCAACAAGCAGGAGGAAATCTGTAGCTGTACTCAGAGGAGGAGCAGCATTACGCAGGACATAACAAGAGAGGTAAGTACAACTCCACCTACAGCATAGGTTTTGTTGTGGTACTTGCCTAAGTATGTTAGATGTATGCTAGGGGTGTATGCCTTATTGAATGTTATGTTGTTGTTGCTATGCTATGTTAATGCTATGCTTTGTTGTAGGCCATATTGTTTTTATGTTGTATGCTAAGTTATGAAGTATAATAAGTCAAGGTAAGTTCATGACGTATGTTATGTTATGATGATTAAGACATGAAGCATGTAAGTATGATAACACGAGGCATGTTCACGAAATCTTATAAGAATAATAAGATCAAGTATGACATGACAAGATGAAAAGAAAGTAAGATGGCAAGCAAGTCGCCTGTGTCGTACCGACCCGCTCGCAGGTTAGGTTGGACTATGGGTTGAGTTGGAAATGGACTAGCCGCCCCAACTAATCTATAGTCGCGCGCTTGGTACGTACACTCAAGTAAGAGGCCTATAAGTAAGATAAGTAAGATAAGTAATGAAAGTAAGTTAAGAACAATTTAAGCATAATACGAGCATAAATGGATAATGCATTATGATGTGTATGTTATGCTATGATGAATGAAGTTATGATGCGGTATGATATGATATGGTAAGTTAAGTTAGAATGTGTAAGGTTAGGGTATGTTTGTTTTTGACGCGGTATAGGAAGTTGTACTTGCTGAGCGAAAACTCACTGTCTTACGTCTATGCTGTAGGTAAACAACCTGTCAGTAATGTGTGATACAAGATGAAAGGGCGTGACGGGGCAATCTGTGAAATGTGGGAGAATCAAACCGCTATGCGTTTTGTTCCTTATGTATTTATTTTATGTTTAATATCCTTAATATAGATACGTTTATATGATGCATGCTTTTATGTCCATATTAAAAAAAAAAAATTTCTGCTGTTTTTCGTAAGTATGTAAGTAAGTATGAGAAGTTCAGTATGTATGTATGTATGGTAACGGCCTGTGCTAGGTGGGTCGTTACAAAAATCCCATCCACTCCTTCATATTGTTGACTTGATTGAAGTTTGTTCAGGTGGGCATTAAGATTCTTCTTTACCTCTTTCCAACCATCAACCGAATCTCTTGTTCTTAACAAGCCTCCAAGTATGATGATTGCTAGTGGTAATCCTTCACATTTTCTCAGCATTTCCCTTCCCAACACTTCAAATTTTGGTAGGAAGTCAGGCTCGTTGGAAGAACTTCTCCGAAATGTTTTCTGTCGAAGAAGCTCCCAGCTCTCTTTAGATGTTAACAATGGAAGTTCAATTGGGGAGCTACATGGATCAGCAAACAATGCCACTTCCCTATTGCGAGTGGTAAAAAGAACTTTACTTCCCCGTTTTCCTTTTGGAAAAGCACTTTTGATACCATCCCAAGCCTCAATTCTCCAAATATCATCAAGAACTACAAGATACCTCTTCTCTCTAAGCTCATTCTTAAGCAACTCAACTAGCTCATGATCTTCCAATTTTCTCAAAATCTCTCTTTTGTTTGTCTTTTCTTCTATTCTTTTCCCTTCATAATTTTGAGTATGATCAAAACCAATTTGCACAAGGATTTCTGACAAAATCTCCCTAGGAACATATTGTTGGGATACGAAAACCCAAGCATAATGATCAAACTGATGCTTTACATGGTTACAGACTTTCTTGGCAAGAGTGGTCTTACCTAAGCCGCCCATGCCGACGACAGAGGCAACGCAGAGCCTATCCTCCACTTTCATCAACTCACCCTTCAATGCTGCAGTGCTATCCTCCAAGATGATAATATCTTCGTCCTCGTCGTCTGGATAAGATCTTCTCAAATTTCGTAGCAACTGATCAGCCATGGAACTAGTCTCCTCTCCACTACTAAATCCGGTGTTATACAATTGCGTGCTTTTGAAGATGTCGTTCATCTTACCTCGAATGAGGTTGATTTCGTTCCGGTGACAAACTTTGAAAACAGCGTACGAGGAGGAAACCTTCCAAATGAAGGTCTCGATGACATCCTCCACATTGTTAGCAACATCTCCGACTTGAACTATCCAGTTACGGACACGGCTGTCCTGTTGTTGCTTGCGATCAGCATCTTCTAAGAAGCACTTCATCCGTCTGAGTTCAGCTTGTAACCCCTCCACTTCAACCCAGACGCTGGTTAAGGAGATTGCTTCATTCTTAAGTAATTCAGCGACTGTTCTGACCGCCTGCGATATGACAGCCCCCACCAGCTTTGAGAGTAATGATTCCGCCATTGATGTTGTGAAAGCTAGAAAGCACAAAAACACACAATTATTTCAAAATTTGAATTGACTCATCTTACTAGTGTCGTTTATTTTTAGTTTGTGGATTTGATAGTGGGTCAGAGACCCAAAAAAAAAAAAAAAAAAAAGGCCACCACCAACCAACATGCTCACCTTCACCTTCACCTTCACGACTCACCACCAAGCACCAACCAACAGCCAGAGAAAGAGAGAAAGAGAGAGGAAGGCAACCAACTCACTTAAAGTCCTGAACTGAACTGAATTGAGCTTTTATCGCTGACTCTGAGGACGAAGGCGAACGAGGGACAGGGCGAGAGAGAGAGGGGGACAGAGCTTTTAACTCCATCTTCTCGATGAAAGACCAACAAGAAATCGGAGATGGAGAGAGAGAGAGAACGGCGGTCAAACAAAACATCAACGGCGGAGAGAAAGAGAGAGAGCAAGTGAACGGTCGAAGAAGAAAGGGGACTAATCCACTGTAATACTTGATTTTTCAATGTTCTTAATTTCCTTTTTAAGGAATTAATTTTAATTTATGAAGGTATGAATGAAAGAGCTCGATTTAGAGCTTTTGAGTAACCTTGTGAGTTCTTATAGATCAATAAGATTTAAAACAGATTTCTTAGCTTGGAAACGGACCTTTTGAGTCAAAAAAGGGCGGAAAAACACATGATTTTACGAAAGTCAAAGGTTTGACTAAAAAGTCAACTTTGACAGAAAAAGTCAAAGTTTGACCCAGTAGAGTCAAAAGGTTGACCATATGAGTACTTTGGAACGCAGTATGGAAGGTATACTGCAAAAATATTTTCTAGTAAGCTAGATAACAAGTATAGGCCTTAAATCACCCTAGAAATAAATCAAGCACATCAAATTAAGATTAAGGGCATAAGGGCTCGGAAAA
>JAFMPE010032217.1:6224-52420 GCA_024759925.1 Ficus religiosa | reverse complement strand
CTTCGGCTGCGGGACAAAATTTTATGGGTTTGCCCCTCCCACACAACTCTAGCCGCCATCGCCCCACCCTATTAAAAAAAAAAAAAGAATTCTAGGTTTCGATGCCTTCCCCACACCCCCCAACAGTTTCGGGCCCCCTTCTTCTCCATTATCGATTGCTGCCAAAACCCAGCCCCACCTTCTTCTCCGTCGCCAATCGCACCCCCTTCCCCCAAACGAACTCAGGACCAAGCCCCCTTGAACGCTGTTTGTCGAAAGCAGCCCCAAAACCCAGCCCACCCAACCCTCGCTGCCGAACTCACTATCCCTTTTTCTCCGTTGCTGATCCCTCCCGTGTCGTCGATTTGGGTTTTGAGAGATGAAGAGAGAGAGATAGGAGAGAAGGGAGAAAATGAGAAATTTTAGTTTTTTTTTTTCATTATTTTTTTAAATTTTTTTTAAATTTATTATTATTAGATTATTAAAATACTCTTACAAATTATATCAGATGCCTTACACATGATTAATTTTATTAGAAATTTAATAGATTTAGATGAAAAAGACTATAATAGTCAATATTTAAAGTGTTTAGAGTCATCTTAATTAAAAAATAAAATAAAAATTAAATTGTTACCTTGCAAAGAATTCAATGATCATCTGGATTAATTATTATGAAGTAATTTATGTGTCCAGCTATAAAAACGTTTCCCTAATTGGATTGAAAAAAAAAAAAAGAAAAAAAAAGAAAAAGGGTTTTCCCTCTTTGTTGTGCGTCCAAAATCCTTGTCGGAGAAACCTACAATTCTCCAACATCTGCTTCGGAAATCATCAATGGCGGACACAAGAAGACAGCTATTGGAGCGCTGGAGAGGCATCGAGGATCAAGAAGACGAAGACGATGATCCCATTGATCCTTCTAAAAGCCGTTGTCTTCACCATCACAAAGAACTATGGTTAAAACCCAAAAAAAAAAAAAAAAAAAAAAAAAAAAAAAAAAAAAAACATTCGTTTTCTTTTCCCAAATCTCTCTTTTCTCGTTTCTTTCTCTCATTTTTGTTTCTGTTTCTCATTAAAAATTTGCTCACCAAGATTCCAAATTTGCGCAAAATTTATTTTATTTCGTCGAAAAAGTTTTGCTTTCTTGGATTCCTTCGAAAATTTTATTTTCGGCGAAAATTTTTGATGAATGTCAAGTTGTTATGTTTATGAGAACAATCATTTTAATGACATTTGATAATATTTGATTGCATTTGAAGGTTTTCATTTTATTTTTTCGCGTTTATTTGTTCTTCATTTCTTTTAATGTTCAAGGTTTTGTGCAGTTCATCGTGAGGAGAGAAGTGCTATTTTAGGTGTACATGAGAAGTGTTAATTGTATTTAAACCAGTAAACATGGCCAATTTTTCCAGTTTGGAATTAATTTCTCATGTTTGGAATTAATTTCGGTTTCATCTTTTTGGTTAATAGTAGAAAAAAGAACAGTCTAGAATCTATTTGATAATCCATCTTGTTTGTATTGAAAGTAACAGACATTTTCTGTACTGTTTCTTGTTCTTTTCTGCGAATCTCCTCGGGCGTTTTCTGAGCTGGGATACGTATTGCATAATCGAAATTTCTTGTTTCTTTCATTATTTTTACATGGATTCTTTGATGATTTATTAATGTAGTATCGTGTTTTTTTACTATGTCTCAGGTTTGCAGATACCTTTACTTATTTGATATCTTTGCCAAAAGATAACCACATTTGGTGTGGCTCTTGGGATTTAATGGGACCGCTTTTGGAGACATTTTACAACTACTTCAAGGACGAGCGTGATGATTCTCCTCTCAGACGTCTTTGGAGGAGAATCTCCGAGGAAATGCGGCAGTGCGTCCAATGTGTCACCCAGCATCATCAAGCCCAAGAAATGTATAACATGGAGTACGAGTTGAGTTCTATCGGTCCCCTTCTCGATGTGTTGCAATGTCTTGATGAAGAAAGGGTGACAACGCAATTGAGAGAAATTAATGCTAAACTAGTGAAAGATGGTTATGATCCAGCTTCTGGTAATGCTGAAGTTGTTAGTGTCATGTATGAGGTATGTGAATCTCCATTTCAATTATCTTCGTATTGAAGATTTTTCTTCCCATGGATATCATTTGAATATTACAGTCTTGTTGTTTAATTAAAATCATAAATATGGAAAAAGTTAAATATCAAAATCCATGCGTGTAATGTAATTGTTAAATGTACAACTTTTGAGAGGAATGCTCGAGGGTAATGGTAATGAGAGCTTGGTTCGACGTTAATAGGTAGACTTCAAGAATTAGAAGAGACTTGGATAGGCTCACTTGTTGGTCATGGTTTAACTATAGCTTTTGTTGAATGTTAGCTTCTTTGCTTCCAGCCATCCATAAGAATGATACCTTTTTCGAGTGTTGAAATTGGCTTACTACTCTGCTAGCCTTTTTCTTGGATTGACTTCTGTCTACTCAATTTTTTTTTTTTTTTTTTTTTTTTTTTTTTTTTTTTTTTTTTTTTCATGTGGTTGGATTACATCCTACAAAGTATTTGGTAATTTATTTTGTGGGCTTTTCTTTCGTTCGTGGACAAGATTGAAACTTGATTGTTTACCATATTCTACCTTCAAAGAAGAGGAAAGAGGTTTTTTTCGATTTGAACAATAAATTTGTATGAATGCTGGTTAGGTTCATTAGGTACATGAGAGTGTAAAGTTTTTTTTTTCGCCCTCCTTTTTCTCTTTTACTTGCTTGGCGACAAATGATAAATAAGACATTCTAAGTATCACATTCTACTTGCAAAAGCAACTAATGAAGCATTGGGGGAATACTAGTCCATTTTTTGCCATGTATGCTAATTTTGTGGGTTTTCATTTGCTCAATTTATAATTTATATTGCTGATTACTTTGTTTTGTTCTCTGAAGTAGGGGCACACAGTTTTGGTTTATTCAAGCCTGTGTGTTTGATGCTAAAGGTGTCTTATTCTAGTGAGGATGGCATGTGCTTTGTAAGAGGGATAAAGAATCTTTAGATCACCTTTTTCTGTTTTTTCTTCATTGCCCATTCTCCCTAAGCATTTGGTTCGAAGTAACTGGGGAAGTTTGGGTTTTCTTGGGTAGTTCCAGATAAACGAGCTGATTTGTAGAGTGGTGACATAATGTTTAGAAGAAATAATAGATGCAGTGCAGGAGACTTTGCAGCTGTACTAGCTGTCTCATGGGTGGTTTGGCTAAAAAGTAACAAATGTATCTTTGAAGAAGTGGAGGAAGATAGGGGGAATGTTTGGTAAATAATTAAGAATTTGGGTATCTCTGTCTGTTTTCCTAACCAAGGACTTTGCCAACTTTCTGTTTTCCGATTTGTTGGGGTGCTGGGATTTAGTTTTGTAACAGGGCTCTTTCAGGCTTTGAGATTAAGCATGGTTTTGGGTCGATATTTTGTACATGTCCTGGTTTTATGCTGTTTTTGTTTTAGGAGGATCCTTTGTGCCCTGTTTATTTGTACTCTTTTTAATTTAACGAAGTTCGATGTTTCTTATTTAAAAAAAAAAAAAAAAAAAACTGTGGGGGAAGTTTTCTTAGTATATGTGTTGTCTCTTGTCTAATCATGCACAACACTATTTTTTTTACTTTTATATTTATTTTGCACCATTTTATTATTTATAGGTGAAAAGATCCCTTTACTGTTGAGTTGAATAGGAGAAACATCAAATTATCTAATTGATCATCATTTGTTTTTTTTACAGGTTTTGATGTATCCTCGTCTGTTAGATGATCAGTCTTTGTTTACTGAATTTGAAAAAATTATTGAAGCCATTGATAACATACATGAACTTGCTTTGGATGGGCAGCAACAGTTTCCGGTATCTTGTTGGTCCATTTGTTTTGGATTTTTGTTTGGACTTCATTTTCTCGTTTTCCTTTTAGCTTACAAAGTGATGATTATTTTGTCAGGGTGTATATGCATTATTTTTCTTCAAAAGGAGAGTAAGATCAGTTGGTTATCGTTTAGCTGGATCTATGGGAAAATTGAGGTACTGTTTTCTAGTAGTAGTGGTCATTAGTTTGTTTTTCTTTTGTGCTTTTATAATAAGCTGAAGGTTTTCCGTTAATTTGGGTTCTTTTTCTGGCACATTGTGGGGGCCAGTTTTTTCCTTTCTTGGGGTCGCTTGTTTTAATGTCTTAGTGGTTCTTGGTTACGGTGATTCACCTAAGCCCATGTTTGGGTTGATGCTGTTATTATTTATTTATATATTTTTATTTTTTTCACTGCTGCATTTAAACATCGAAGTGCCTGTTTCTAATTGTCATTCTCCTTCTGCATAGGAGTGCAACAGACTTGGAACCTTTACAGCCTTTGATTAAGAAATTCGTTGGCTTTTTGGAGACTGAAGTTTTGCCGTCAGCCACGAAGACTTCAAGGCCAAGAGCTGAGTTTGATCGTGTATCCATTTGGCTCGGCATCAAATCATTGTAGGAACTGGTGGATGGAATGTTTCATTTCATAAGAATATTTTTCACATCTTCTAGGTCTAGCTATTAATTCTTTTGTGTGTCTGTTTTGTGAAGGCTTGGGTGCTTGGAACCTCCAGCCTTTGAAGAAGGGATATTAGAGCGATATCCTATTTTCCTTGATATTGTACTCAACCATGTTAGTGGCGATTCCTTAGATTTCTCTCATGCAGTTGCTTGCTTGCGTCTACTCTTTGAAATGCTCGGTAAGAATATTCCTTCAATTTTCTAATAGGAGTAAATATCTGGTGTAGTGAATTTCTTAACATTTTCTTTATCACTGTGGATCGCTTTAAGGTTGTAAACTTTGGTTGAGGTCTACGCTGTCTCCAAGTGTGATGCGCAATACTCTTTTGGGTCAGTGTTTTCATACTCGAAATGAGAAAAGCCATAAAGACATATTTGATCTTTTTCAGCCTTTTCTTCAGGCATGTATGTGAATATTCATTTTCATTTAAATCTCCAAATTATCACATGTCTGTTCAATTTTAGTTCCTTTAGTTACTTTGCATGAAGTTTTGTAGGTTGACTGACTACAAGTTCAATTTCAGTCTCTTGAAGCTTTGCAAGATGGGGAACATGAAAAGCAACGAAGGCATTTTCTCTATTTTCTCCTCCATCAGGTGCCCATGAGCAGTAACTTCAGTGTTTTAACTAGGCAAAAGGCTCGTCAGGTTTGTATTTCTTCATCTAGATTATTAGAGTCGTATTACATATGTTTTTGTCCCTGCTGTTCAAGAGTTTTATTTTTGTTTTTCAGTTTTTGTTTATGAGATTATTGAGGATCCTTGGTTGGTTGTATATTTAGTTTTTTCTTTTTTGTTAGTTTCTCTGTTTGCTCTTTCTTTTAAAGGACCCCTTGACCTATTTCCTATGTAATTGTCATTGATCTCATCGTCAATAAAAGAAAAAAATAATAATTTAATACTTTACAAAAATGTCACTTGAGGTGCGAAATGGTATATTGTAGAGAACAGTTTGCTTCTTATGTAATTGTTTCTGTAAAATTTCAAGTTCTCACGTGTTGGGCACTTGATTACCTCCATTAAATTAAAAAAAAAAAAAAAAAAGAAAAAACTATCCTCAGTTACTGTACTAGCCAACTAGGGACCAAAACTGCCAAAGTTTGAAGTTCATTGACTAATTGGCTAAAACAAAAAAGCTTAAGGACCAAACTTTAACAATTCAAATAGTCCCCTGTCTTGCAGTGCCAAAACCCTTTGTCTATTTCTTTTTTTTTGTGTTCGTGTTATCATTTAACGAGTTATTCTTATTTCAGATAGCCCTTCTTATCATTCATCGTGGTTATTCAATGGACCCACCATGTCCCCCTTCTGAGTGTGCACACATGTGGTAAGTTGATTTACCTGTGACTGATTTGGTTTTATGCGCAGATTGTTGGTTGAGTTGCGAACTTTTTTAAAAAAAAAAAAAAAAGTTTTTTCCCCTATCTTTTAAGGTCACTAAACTTTTAACATCATCAGGGTTTGGATTTGGCGTGTTGTCTTTAATTTTATTAATTTATTTTGTATTTTGAGGTAAAAAAATTGTATAGGGTGAAATAGGAGATGTAGATGAAACGAATGTTGTTAATGTAGTTTGTACCATGATTTTGCTTCAGAAGTGATTGGAGACAAAATTTGTTTACTGGCATAAATCTTCTGGTTTGCTTTCATTTCTTTTTGCCATAAACAAAAGGCTGAACTTATGTTCTCCATCAACTTCTGTTCCATATTTATCTTTTTCCAATTCATCTTTTGTGTTGGGGAATCTTATTAACAGAAAAACACATGTAGTATCCATTGGTCTACGTAGATGGGGTAGCTTGAAAAGGTCTAAACATATATAAATTTTATCATTAATATTAACATTATTTTTTTGTTAGTATTTTTATTATTGTTGAAGAAGCTGCAAACTCATTTTAATTGGCATTGGACAGGGGCCCTCCTCTTGTCTCATCTCTGAAGGATTACTCTCTTCACGATTCTCTTAGACAACCTGCCTTAGATCTCATCCAAACTGTTCTAGTATCTGATGCTGCTGCCTTAGTAAGTTCGTTACTGAGTTGCTGCCGACCACCAAGCCTTGGAAGAAGCTCATCCCATGAGTTGACTGATGATGAAGATGATGTTAGACTCCTCGCCTTGGATACTCAAGAGAAAGATGAAAGTTCCTGGAAGGACTTTAGTGTTCAAAGCAAAATTGCATCAAAGGATTTTAGAGAATGGATGTGCATTCCAATGTTATGGACCGACGTCCTTGTAGAAATCAACCCTATCGTCCTTCCTACATCATTTTCCAAGGCTGTTTTTTGGGCTAGATCTCGTTTTTCTATGGTGGAACCTGAAATAAGTCCAGAAATGGCACTTCCAGTTAGAACATGGCTTTCTTCCTGTGAAATTGCTGCAACATTTGGGTGGAAGGTTCCAACTGGTTCCAATGATGGTGGAGATGAGAAGGACCGAAAAAACTCTATAAAAGTGTCAACAATGACGCTTCCTCTAATTCGAGCATTAAACAGGTGAAAGTATTTTGGTTGGTTAAACAATTTTTAGGGGGAATCTTACATCAAACATTATTATTGTTTTCTAAAGCATGTAGCATTTTCTACATTAATTCTGGTTTCATTTTATATCTAAGATAGCGAAGTTGGTGTAGTTTGTCTCTGGTCATAGAAAACCAATTATTAGGTTCCATGCAAAACAAATACCTAAATCTGTAATAAACCATATTCTCCTAAAATAATTTGGAAGAAATTCAAGAATTCTAAGAACATTGAAAATAATAGCATGAATCAATTCGAGTTCTGGAAAGCTGTGTTTTTGCCATAAGCCTTTTTTATATGGATTTTGATCTATAATTATTTATTTATTTATTTATTATTTTTTTTTTTTTAAAAAAAAACTGAGAATTGTCTTTAGTGTGGTGCAGGTTAACAACACATTTCTTAGTTCAGGTGGGCCAGGGGGAACTCCGGAAGCAGTGGACTTGGGAACCAAGAATGGGGGAAAGCTTGATTCTTTCACTTCTGGATGCCCATGATGTAATTATGCATAATTGTCTCTTTTTAGTTCGCATGACATTACTTTTACCCATGTTGTGTTGAATTCCTCCATCTATTCCTACCATTCCCTTCTGCGCCTCCGTATTTGTTCCAACGTTTTATCTTCTTTAACATATAATTATCTTATCCAGACTGTGAGGCAGTTTGGAAAGAGCATCTTGGAACACATTTCTGACACGAGGGGTCTTGCTTGTGGCCTGAACTTTCTTTGTTTGTCCAATTCTTCGTTATCCGCTGTTTTGTTGGGCTTGAAACATGCTGTGAAACTGGTAAATTTCCTGAGTCAAGTCTTACTATGTTCTCTATTTCCGTTTTTTCTCGTTTCATATTCACTACTTGGTTTGTAGAAGTTATCATGTGCCATTGTTGGAGTGGTTTTTCTTATTGGAAAATAAAGTTACGTGTCCGTTAATTATTGGAAAGATGTTAATCGCGAGGTATTTTATCACTTTTGCTTTTTATCTTTCTTCTCCGGCTTATACAGTTTTATGTCATATGAACCAGGTCCAAGTGGATAACGTTGTACTGAAGTTTCAGACATTACAACATTTTTTCTTTGTCCTTCGTAAATTGCTTGATGAAAGGGAGTCGCCTACTACTCATATACCAGAAAAATCATCTGATAATGTAGGTTTGAAAAAATTTTCTGCAGATGGTGGATTTCTCAGGCGGCCGGTCTTTGACTCTTTCCCAGAAAGTGTTAATCAGAAATCAATTGAAATTGACGTAAAAGCTCGAGAAAAATTCTGTAGCTTACTATCACAAACTGCCTGGCCTTGTGTGCAGAGGTGCTTGATCGAAGGGAAGGCATTTATCGACTCTAGTGCTTGTCAGGTATTTTTGCAGTCCTTTAACTTGTTAAACATTTGTTTCTTCTTCTTCTTCCTTTTTTTTTTTTTTTTTTTTTTTTTTTTTTTTTTTTCAGACTAGAATGGTCAAGAGCTTCTCTCTCTTGATTTACTTAGCTTTATCATGGCAAGGGTTGATTATAGTCATCTTATTATTATGATTGTTATTATTATTACTCTCATTATGATTATTATGATTATTGTTATTTTAACTTGGCATGCAAGTATCTATTTGGTTTTGATTTATCAGATTGGAAATATAAGTAATATCTATGTGATAGCCTCTCTCTTTCCGACACGTGTGCGTGGGCGATGCATATTGGTGTATGTGGTCGATGTCTTGATAATGAATTCCATGCTTGGCATAACATAAGTATCAGATTGAACATTGCTTGCTAATGAATTGTCGACTTGTTATTTCGTTTAGTGCGGTTTTATTTTTCTTAGAGCTTGCTTGATAAGAAGGAAAAGTAAGTGGGAGGGAGAGAGGGGTGAGGGGATTAGGGTGATTGGGTAAGGGATTTCACATCCGTCCAGTAACCCCAATTTTAATCTCTTGTAAGAAGGGATTGGAGGAGGGAATATATACAAAACACAGTAAGAGAAAGGTCCTCCACTTCCTCTCCATTTTCCTCGCCTAGGTTTTATATCTTTCTTTCATCCTTGTTTTAGCCTTACTGATTACTATGAGGTTATGCCTACCAAAGGGCTTAAAGGCCTTGGCCTGGCCTAAAGAAGCATCATATGCTGTCTTATCGTTGAGTATTAATTTGTTCTCTGTAATTTCAGATGCCTTGTGTTCGCCTGCTTGAGATCCTTCCTGTTTTATTTGAAAGGAACTTTTTTCCTTCCGGTGTAAAGCAGTGTGGTTATTTTAAAATATCGGAAAGTGCATTTGACTTCTCTTGGCTTCATGATCTCGTGGATTGGGGAAAGTCGATGCTTAAAGTTGTAGTTGTATATTGGAAAAGAACAGTTGGTTCTTTGCTGAAGTTGCTAAAGCGTTCATGTAATAGTGCTGTTCAATCGACTATCAAGGCCATTGAAGATCTCATATCATGTGGTGAGTATTTTATTCAGCTATACCCATACTCAAAAGCAAATTTGTCATTCATTTTCTTTCCGATCATTCTTCATAATAATCATCAACATCTATTATTGACATGCCATGTTTTCTAATTTAGATAGTGTCGCCATGGATGAATTAACCGAACAAGTATCACGCCTTTCTGTTACTTTATCTATGGAAGCTTCAGATACTAAAAGGAACTTCAGTACTGAAAGCTCGTCTTTGAAAATGGTAGAGTCTGCTCGGGATCTTCAGCCTTTGCGCTTCAAAGATACAGATGTTCAAATTCTAGATCCAGCTACAACAATCCACAAAAAGGATGGAGATGATCTGATTGTTCTTTCTGATGATGAAAATGAAGTTTCAACCAGTGAGTTTATGTTATCTGATGCTAATAAAACAGTGGCTAATCATGTTGATGAAATCACTGATACTCCAAAGGAAGTGTCGAAGACTTCAGAGCAAGAAGTTGTTACAGATGGTTCTGCTTCTCAGGTGGGCTCTGATAAATTAAAAAAAGTAGCATCTGTTGCCTTCTCAAAATCAGAAGATGTAGATAATAATCAGAACGAGAAAGTTACTCGGTGCAATATAAATAACTCTTTAAAATCTCAGCAGACGGTTGATTCTAAGAACTCATATGATGGAGCTGTTAATCTGAAAAAGTCGAGTAAACCTCGTGACAGTGTTGGTCCGAAAACAAATGATTACATATTGAGAGACATAGTATTTGATGCAGAAGATGATCCTTTGGAGGCTGCCATCAATTCTATGAAACGTGAGCCATCATCTTTAGCAAAACCAAGCATTTCTCTTCCCAAGCGACAACTTATCCAACTCAAAACACCTGTAAAAAATAAATCTGGCCATTTTCAGAGGCTGGAGGCTCGAGTAAGAAGGCTCACACCACCAAGACTTGATGAATGGTATAAACCTATTTTAGAAATGGATTACTTTGCAACTGTAGGTTTAGCATCAGCAAGGAAAGATGATCGCCGTACGGTTGGAAAATTCAAGGAGGTTCCTGTATGCTTTCAATCACCCGAAGAGTATATCGAGATTTTCCGGCCATTGGTTTTGGAGGAATTCAAGGCGCAGTTACAGAGCTCTTTTCTAGAAATGCCTTCATGGGAAGAGATGTATTTTGGTGTCTTGTCTGTGCTTTCAGTTGAAAGAATTGATGATTTTCACCTTGTTCGTTTTTCTCATGATGACTACGGTTCTACATTGTCAAAAAGCTTTGCAGAAAATGACCTTGTTTTGCTTACGAAAGAACCCCTGCAAAAACCATCTCATGATATTCACGTGGTTGGAAAGGTATTCTTCATCAATTACTTTGTGCGCCTTCTTTTTCTTGACAACTTCTTGTCCCTCTCTTCTGTTTTCTGTTTTTCTTCCTTTTATCGAAGGTTGTTGTTGTTTCTTTTTCCCCCCCTTACCAAAATAAATATAAAATTCCTGAATATATAAACTTGGCCAAGACTCACAAATTTATGGAAATGTTTATCATATTTTTGTCCGTTTATATAAATGAATAAGTTGGAGTTATCTTCTTTTTCTTGCTATTTTCTTTGATTTATTAAAAAAGAGATGAGTTATGGATGTGTCTCCCTTATTTAAAGGGAAAAAAAGCATGTATACCGTGCTAAAGTAAACGCATTCGTTTCTCAGGTGGAGAGGCGTGAGAGAGACAATAAAAGAAGGTTAAGTATCCTACTCATCAGGTTTTATCTTCAAAATGGTACTTCACGTTTAAATCATGCTAGAAGGAATCTCCTGGAACGTAGTAAATGGCATGCAAGTCGCATTATGAGCATCACTCCTCAACTTCGAGAATTTCAGGCATTATCATCCATAAAGGAGATCCCCTTGCTTCCAACTATTTTGAATCCAGCATATGATTCTCCTAGTTCTAATGAATGCCCAAAAGCAGATCTAAGGAAGCTATCTCAATCGTTGCAGCAAATACTGATGTCATCCTTTAATGATAGTCAGCTTCAGGCTATCAGCGTTGCAACTGGATTTAGTAATTTGAAGAAATATGAATTATCTCTTATCCAGGGTCCTCCAGGTATGTGATTAATTTGCTTGAATTATATTAGATTTGTGGCATCATGTATTCTTTTTATCTATTGCTCTGAAGTGCCCTTTGTATATGTGATGGCGTAGTACGAGAGAGAAAGAGAGGGAAATAGAAGAGAAATTAGATGAAGGAGAGAGTTTAGAATGTAGAGCGAAGAAGATGAACAATAGGGAGGAATATGAATATTCAATGTCATTAATCATGTCTGAAGTCTGAATTGCTATGACAATGTTTACCTCTATTTATAGGGAAGTAAATAACAAGAAAAAGAAATTAACGTGAATAGGAAAGTAAACTAACAAATAATGAAAGCTACCCACTTATCAGTATACAGAAACTAAATGAGCTTTAATAAAATATTAGGAATTGAACTTCATAGTATTTCCTATTTTTGTCATATAGATATTCTTCATAACTTATTCTTGTTCCTCATCGATAGGTACTGGTAAGACTCGAACTATTCTGGCTATTGCTAGTGGTTTACTTGCGTCCCCTTTGGAAAAGACGAATCAAGCTGCAAATTCTCTTTCTGACAGTTTGAAAAAGAGCAATTCTTCATTATCTAAGATTAGTGAGACTGCTGCTATCACAAGGGCATGGCAGGATGCTGCCTTGGCTAAACAATTGAACGAGGACGTGCAAATGAATTCAAAGTCTACTGATGCTTCTATCAGAAGAAGAGTGCTGATCTGTGCTCAATCCAATGCTGCAGTTGATGAATTGGTGTCAAGAATATCTAGTCAAGGCCTTTATCGTGGTGACGGGAAGATGTATAAGCCTTATGTTGTGAGGGTTGGAAACGTGAAAACAGTTCATCCAAATTCGTTACCTTTCTTTATTGATACGCTTGTTGATAATCGTTTAGCAGATGAGATGCTGAAGTTGAATGATGCAAAGAATGATGTGAATGCACACTCTTCAACAGAATTGCGATCTAAGCTAGAAAAATTAGTTGATTGTATTAGATCGTATGAGGCCAAGCGTGCTAACTTAAGAGATGGAAATTCTAACCTTAAGAAGTCCTTGGAAGATGATGCTAACAAGGGAGACGATTCGAAGGAATTGTCTGACGGAGAAGTACAGATCAAGCTAAGAAAGCTTTATGAGCAAAAGAAGCAAATTTATAAAGATCTCAGCGTTGCTCAAGCACAAGAGAAGAAAACCAATGAAGAAATTAGAGGACTCAGACAGAAGCTTCGGAAATCCATACTAAGAGAAGCAGAAATAGTGATAGCTACCTTAAGCGGCTGTGGTGGAGACCTGTATGGAGTATGTTCTGAATCCATGTCAACTCATAAGTTTGCCAGTCCATCTGAACACACTCTTTTTGATGCTGTTGTTATCGATGAAGCTGCTCAAGTAAAATTTCTTTCTCTCCATTGAGGCTTTAATCTTTATCAGTATCGATGATTCTTCATCTGCATCTTAACTGTATGCTTCTTCCTTACTACAGGCTCTGGAACCTGCAACTCTTATTCCTCTTCAGCTTTTAAAGTCTAATGGGATCAAATGCATAATGGTATGTAACATCTGAGAATCAAAACTAAACCGTGTTTTTATTTTGTGTTGGAAAATAGTGCTTATGGTTGAAATTTATAATTGAAGGTTGGTGATCCAAAGCAGCTACCAGCTACAGTACTTTCAAACGTTGCAAGTAAATTTCTATTAGAATGTAGCATGTTTGAACGTTTACAAAATGCTGGTCACCCAGTTGTCATGCTGACTAGACAGGTATAGTAAAATTGAGAATTTTCCTTGACAATTTTTATCTTTTTAATTGAAGGTTTGTTTCTTGAAAAGGAAAAAAGAAAAGAAATTTTCCTGACACTTTTTGTATTAAAGCTTCGTTAGAATCTCCAACTTTCAAAGTGTGTTTAAAAATTTGATACGTATCATAGTTATGTGCTTTACTGCATACCATATTTTGGAGTGCCACGTATATTTCTGATGAAGCCATCTCGTTCTTTCGAGGATACATGTCATCCTCTTTTATTTTAACTTAGATTTGTTTCTCCTTAGATTTGTAGGGAATATTTACCAAGTCATTTACTGTTTACTATTTGCAGTATAGAATGCACCCAGAGATTTGTCGGTTTCCTTCTTTACATTTTTATGAGAGGAAGTTGCTGAACGGTGAAATGTCTAACAAATCAGCACCATTTCATGAGATTGGGGGCCTCGGGCCTTATGTTTTTTATGACATCATTGATGGACGGGAGCTTCGTAGTAAGAATTCTGGTGCTCTGTCTCTTTATAATGAACACGAGGCTGATGCTGCTATCAAAGTGCTCAAGTGTTTCAAGAATAGGTATTTATCTTGTCTATTCCTTATTTTTCTTTCAGTAAGAAACGGTACTTTTAAGTGAGAAAATGGAAACACCACCAGAGAGAGCTGTTTGTGCAAATAATATAACTTTATATATATATAAGACCTGTAGAAAGCGTTCAAGGTTGACAAAATCGTGGGTTATGGAATGAACCTAATATCTTTGTGAGTAGAAGATGAGGAAATCCAGAGCGTGATTCTTTCCCAAAGATATATATATATATATATATCATCCTCAAACACTGTCCTCAAACACTTTGTCAAAAGTCCTGTTGATATTATTCTCAAGAGTAAAATTATTCATAAACCCTTCTACCGATCTTTAACTCACCATCTTGTGTTCTCCCATTTCAATTCTGGCTACTTGAGCAACCACATGACCTTACTTTTTCTGAAAGTTTACTGTGAAGAAATGAATGAGCGAAACTTTTTGCGTTCTTACAATTCACACACCAAGAAGGGAAGCGTCATGTATGAACCTCTCCTTTACATCACTTAACTAGTCACTAGTATTCATCTTTCCATCAGCCACTGACCTTATAAGTGGTTTATTTATTCACAATTTGTCCGTAGGTATCCATCTGAATATTTTGCTGGAAGAATCGGGATTATAACACCGTACAAGTTGCAGCTGTCAATATTGCGTTCTCGGTTCACAAGTGTCTTTGGATCTTCTATCACAGATGAGATAGAATTTAATACGGTTGATGGTTTCCAAGGTCGGGAGGTTGATATTTTGATACTTTCTACTGTAAGAGCATCAGAGCAAAACTCCGTTGCACCGGGAATTAACTCGAGCAATATTGGATTTGTTGCTGATGTAAGACGCATGAATGTTGCACTGACAAGAGCGAAGCTTTCACTTTGGATTATGGGTAATACAAGGACACTGCAGATGAACAAAAATTGGGCTGCTCTCATCAAGGATGCTAAAGAGAGAAATCTGGTTAAACCAGTTCAAAGGCCGTATCGATCCATGTTTAAAGACTTTGATAATAATAGTTTTACTCAGCCAAAATCTATTGAAAAGTTTGGAGATGCTAGACGGCATGTGAATCAACATGAGAGGAGCTTGAAAGAAAACATTAAAAGGAGAACAAACTACGTCAGTCATGGAGATAAATGGAGAGATAATCGAGGTGAAATTAATTTTGCAGCAACTAGAGATGAGAATGGGATGGACAAAAGGAGTGCTAGGGATAGAATTGATTTGCCAGTGAAGGATTCATCATCTGTAGCTGTTGCAAGTGCTGACAACAAAACTTCGGAGTACAGGAAATCTCTGATAGCAGGGAAACATGTCATGCTTGGTGAATCTAAGGGTGCTGAGAGTGACGGAAAGAAAATCAAATCGGAAAATTCTCATGTGGGTAAGAGAAAAGATAAATCGGAAAATTCGAAGAAAATTATGGGTCAACCTGAACATGGTGAGGGTGATAAGATGTCGAAATCACAGATGCCTAAAAGACGGAAAACTCTCTCCGGGGACAATGTAAACGAGGATAGTCAGGAAGTTTCAACTCACTCTACTCCTACCAGACCTAAAGAGAGAGATTCAAACGATCGAGATCCAAATAAAGTTGGTTCATCCAATCTAATTGCAAAAAGAAAAAAACAGCGTGAAGATGTTGATGCTATTCTTTACTCGGCTCTTATTCCTTCTAGGAAGTATGAAACATCAGCCAAACCACAGCCTGCTAAAAGGCATTCTTCTTCATCATCTATGCCTGGTGCCAGGATTAAACCACCCAAACCACCCAAGACAAGAAGAGACTAACATCTCTTAATAATCAGGTATCAATTTTCTGGCCTTAGCATTGGAAATTGATGACCAATACTTTCCGCATATGATGTTTACTAGCGGTATCTTTCTAAGCCTGTGCTTTGCACTGGAAGAAAACTAATTCCTTCTAAAAAGACCTCTTTTTATGATCCATGAAGCTTGTTGTGTGATTGCTCAAGAAAGAAAAAAATCAATGACATGGATGTCGTTAGAGGTATCTAGATTGTCATGCAAAAGAAAAACCCGACTCCTGGTGACTTGGCATGTTTTTGCTCCTTTCCGAATCAAAGAAAGTGCCACTGAAAACAAAATTTGTCGATTCAATTTTTGCATCTTTTTTATTTTTCTTAGCATTGATTCTTCATGGTTCAGTCAGCATTCTCCGTTTTGTTTGTTTATTTGATTCATTCATCTGATATTCTTTGTGTGTGTTTTATTTTCCCAGAAATTTTTGCGGTGACTATCGTGCTAACAAGATATTTCAGGTGAAGTAAGCATTCATCTTGCCTGTTATTTGAATGGAACTTGATGATCGATCACCCTTGAAACTTTGTTGCCAATGGATGTGATGTAGATAAAAGTTTCATCTCCATTTTTCTGTATCTGTAGTGCAATATCATATCATATAGGTGAAGAAGCCATTCTTTTGGTAACGTGTACCCTTGTATAAGATGCGCATGTCTGTTCTATGTATTCTTGGGTTGTGAAATCGTATTTTTGTTAAAAATATATATATATATATATTGTTGATAGTTCATTGCCTTCCTAGCATGAATTAGGTGACCAAAATAGTATTCATAAAATTCTAAATACATGTACAAGCCACAATTTTTGACTCGTGAAATGTAGAATCGCATTTTCGGTTGGATAGATTTGCAATTTTTAGCGCCTAAAATTCTTTTGATGAATTAGCAACTGGAAAGAAATTTGTCTTTCTAATTATTGCATGGTTCACGATCGAGAAACTTGTAAATATTAAGAAGAATTTGGCAAAATTGATGGAATGCTTGCTAGTCCCTATGCTAAATGCATGACAATTTGATTAGAATCTTAAGTTAAATATGATATATATATATATATATTTATTTTTGTAAAATGCTATATTTTTTTGGTGGATAAGAAAAGGGGATTGATGGTGTTCTCACGCCCTCGTTCTAGTGGTTATTGAGCCTATTGGTCTTCACGAAGTGCTGATGGCGATGACGAGGTGACGATGATGGAAGACTGTCGTGATGTGGCGTTGGTGACCACGACGATGTGGGGAAATGATCTGGTCTCGGGAAGTATGGCTCTGGCGGCGGTGAGGATGACGTGATGACGACAAAGAGATCATTGCTATTTGGCCTGTTTTCAACATCAAAGATTTGCCCCAAAACAAAAGAAAAAAAGCCCTTAAAAATGTTAAAAACATGAAAAACTGATCAGATTACTCTCTCTAAGCTACCGGGTTACCACCAGGCTACTCCCCATAAAAATTGACTGAACCCGAACGTTGGAAAACCAAACAATAAAGGTTACGCGGTTTGGTCATCCGTTTCTCCATTCGAAAACTGACCTCTTCGGTTGTAAACTGAAATTGACTGAAACCAACTGTTTTTAATCGATTTTCAGCCCTGTTTTTATATTATTTTATTATTATTTTTTAATATTGAAATGCAACATATAAAAGTAAATATATATATATATATATATGACATGATATTTATTAAATATAACAAAAAATTATCCTTAGATTATGGTTAGATCCTTGAGTCCAAGAGCATCTTTAATGTAATGCTAAATTAGTGTCTATAGTAAATTTTAGTATTTTGATTAAAAAAAAAAAAAAAGCTCTTTAATGGAGTGTTATCTTTGATGTCAAATTTATCATATACTAAATTTTATGAAAAAAAAAGCTCTTTAATAGAGTGCTATCTTTGATGTCAAATTTATCATATACTAAATTTTATGAAAAAAAAAGCTCTTTAATAGAGTGCTATCTTTGATGTCAAATTTATCATATACTAAATTTTATGACAAATTTATCATAAAATATAACCAATGTCAAATTTAACTTTTATTTTTTATTGATTGGTGTATTTACTTTTTAATGCAATAATTACTAAATTTTTATTTTAAAATTATTTAAATATTAAAAGTTCATTTTTACGAGTTTCAAACCATAATAATAAGGATGAGAAAAAATATAAATAACATTTGAAATATCATTATACCCTTGGAGAATAAAGTATGATAATGTAGCCAATATAACATCGACACAGTTAGCTACATTAAAGATGATCGAATACTAAGAAATGTAATCATGCTAAATTATTTTTTTCTTTTGCCAATATCAAAAAATTAGTTAAGTTGAATAGAACTAGAGATAAGTGTTTCTTCGGAGACATCGAACAAAATTAGAAAGATGTAGAGAAGATTAGTATGGCCCGCAAGAATAGCAAGCACATAAAAAAAATAAGGAAAAAAAAAAAAAAAAAAACAAACTGAGCTCTATATAAACATGTACAGAGCTTCCTGTGATTGTAATAAATTCTTTTGGTATCTTCGCAAGATATTTATGTAATATCTATGCATATTTTCTCAAGTTTTTTCTCTTTTCTTTTCTTTTTTTCTGTTTGTTCATCAGGAATCTCCTATTTTGTCCAATAATCCAAGAAATCTTTCTCCGCCAAAAGATAAGAATCCACCGCTCTCATCACCCTCTAAAGGAAGGTCTCTGAATTTTAGTTTCTAAACTTATATGTTCAACATTTATCATTTTAATTAATTCTTTTGATGATAATCAGGGGTAGAATTATTATTTGTTATTTTGTATCATGTGTTGTGATCTTTGACAGTGAATCCGATCAAGGAAACTCTGACAAGGGTAAGTAAATTCAAGAAGTTTAACTACGTCAGTTCTGTGAATTCTATTCAGGACTATGATCTGCATTGTATGGATGTCGGTTTTCCGTACCGCGAACCGCGAGTGAAAAGAATCTGTCCGTCATTAACTTCACCGAAATCGATTGAGCCTACAGTACGGTGTCAGAGAGGAAATGGAAATTCTGAAACATCTTTCGCTGTTTGGGCCTAGAACTGTCAATTCGGATCATGTTTCTCGACCATCTCAGGTACTCTTTGATTTGTGCGCAAGTGGATTCATAATTCAGTTTGGAAGATTTATGATGAATTGTAGACTTTGGCTTAAAAATCTTGGTTTTCTTGAATGTCAAGAAACATAATGAATATTGTTAAAAAATAAAAACAGAATGGTTCTCACGCTCGGTCATGTTCTGATTCTTTCCTTTTCCTTGTATTTCGATCGCATGATGAGAATTTAGATGAGGATTTAATAAAATATGACAAGTCTCTGAAAGAGCAAACTGGGTTGCTAGAGTGGTATGCGAAAATTCGAAATCAATTCAATCCCAGATGACCAACCAGCCTTAAAAATCATGTCACGTTCATTATTTCTAGCCTACTTTCGATTAGTTAAGAATTAGCATTGTTGGATTTTGCATGTTTGCTTTTCATTTCTTCTTGAATAATCCTGTTGTTTTGCTTATATATCGTTCTTGCCTAATCGTCAATTTTGCTAATGGTCTTGACCTTTGAGAAATACTCTTTCTGTGTATATGGCATAATTTTAATACTTGGAGCTATTTATATCTATGTAAAGTGCTAACAGTAATAAAGTTTAGATCTTTTTAGTCTTTAAAATGTTGCAAGGACAACTTAAGAAGCATATATGCTTTTAAGACTTGCGTACAAATGATGTTATGAAGGGATATTTCTTTAGATTCTCGTGTTTGTCATTGGCACACGCAGATATCTTCAAGGTTAGGTCGACTGAGAGTACTCGAAGAAGCTCTGACATTGGTGTTATCACGTGACGGACCACGAAGGATGTTGCTATTATTAGAAGTAGCCAACTCAGAAGCCCGTGTGGTTCCAAATTAGAGATATATGCGTGTGCCATCTGAAATCCTGCATTTAAAAAGGGAAATTAAAAAACGAAATAACAAACATAAGAATCTAAAGAAATCTCCCTCAACACATCATTTATGTGCAAGTCCTTTAGTTTTTCTCTACAACTTCTTGAAGACTAGAATGATCTGATCTTTTTACTATTAGCACTCTACATATATAGCTCAAATATTAAATACACCAAATGCCACGGATAGAGTATTTAGCAAAACGAGGATTAGGCAAAAATGATTAGCAGAACAAAAGCATTATGCAAGAAGAAAACAAAAGTGTACATGAGCTAATTCTTAATTGCTCCAACAAAAGCTAGAAGTAATGAACAAGATATAGTTTTTAGGATTGGTTGGTCAGTTAGAATTGAAATTTTTTTCGAATTTTCATGCACCACTCTAGCAACTCAGATTACACTTTCAGAGACTCTTGTCATACTATTATTAAACTCTCATCTAAATCTTCATCAAAAAGGATTGGGGCATGACTGGGCGTGAGTAGCATTCTGTTTTGCCTTTTCACAACCTTCATTTGGTTTCTTGACATTCAAGAAAACCAAAATTTTAATGCCAAAGCCTACAATCACCGTACAATTTCAACTTGAATTACCAATCCATTTGCTCATACATTGAAACACGAAAAAAGTATCTGAGATGGTCTAGAAGCATGTTCTGAACTTAGCATATCCCCTCCGACATACTGGAGACTCAATTGATTTAAGTGAAGTTATAGACAGATTCTTTTCACTCATCAAACCCGGCTGGCGGAATGGAAACCAACATTCATCCAATGTGGATTTGACTGATCAATTCGACTTCTTGAATTTGCTAATTGTTGTTGGAGTTTCATTGATCAGAATCACTATTAATAATCACAAAATATGAAACATGATCATTAATAGAATTCTACCCCTAAATTGTAATAACCAACCTTTTTACAGACTCATGATTTCATTAGATATAAAGGAAATCTAAGTTTGTACTATGTATGTCTGTGTGAAATTCTTGATCTGGTTTATCAGAAGATGTTTGAGTTCTCATAGTATTATAGGACTCAATGATAGTTTATTAAGTCGAGTAGGAGGCCTTATGGTGAAAAGGCGGAATCACGATTTATGATGTTGTTCTGGCTTATGTATGACCAGGATAGCTCATGACTTGAATGAGACGGTACTGCAGTATAATAAGCAGTATTGAAATTATACTGTGACTGGCCATCATTACGGATGCAGAGTTAGAATAAGGAATGAGATTACTCTAGAATAATCACTCGGGAATCGTGGATCTTTTTATTAGTTCATATTTGTGGTCCACAATTTCGTGGAATGTGGGTTGTGGTTATGATTGATTCGATATAAAGAAGGAATAATATGTATTTTTCGTTGGTGATTTCCTGGAAAAAATCGTCGCATCTTTCTCCGATTCCTTATGAAAGACATTTAATCCATCCGAATAGAAGTTAAGGAAGGTATTTATACTCGTCATGTCCTTTATATGGAAATCAGAGGTTAGGGGTCCATTCCCTTCACTCGTACCAATGATAATTTGACTCTACGAGAAATTGAACAAAAAGCTGCTGAATTGGCCTATTTATTGTGTGTACCAATTGAAGTATTTTCAAAAAAGGTGAATATTTGGAGTAATGAGGACTAAGTAGCTTCAAGTCTTAAGAAAAACCTACACACAGTCCAATTAAGTGCAGATAAATTCTGGACTGTAGTTTAGTATTACTGTACTGTTGACAGTTAAATCAGTATTGATATTATCTGGATCATTAAGAAAATTGACTGTATATTAGGAGGGAGTACCAAACAGGGCCCTACTTGGAGGACAACTCATCATAGATAATTATGTAATTTTGGGAATGTTTGAAATTATGGAAAGAATTAAGTAGATTAACATGAAAATATTTTTTTTTGGCTTAAATCTCCACATGGCCAGCAATTGAAGGGTATGGAAGGCAAAAATTTTGTATTTAAGGCCAATTATGTAATTCAAGAAGAATTTTAGAAAAAAAAAATAATTGTGGGAAATTATGAAATTTTCACCTATAAATAGGGGTGGATGGTAGAAAGTTGAACCATTTAGTTGGACCATCAAACTTTAAGTTCTCTTCAAACTTTTTCCTCTCCAGCCTTTAGGAAAAAGAGAGAGAGAGAGAGAGAGAGAGAGAGATAGCCAAGAGTGGCCGGTTGCTAGTGGAAGTTATAGAGCAAAATTTTTCTCATCCTAAGGTCTAGAGCAATCTTTCCAAGTTTTAGAGGTATTATTCTTGATCCTCTAACTAAGAATTTCACTAAGTTTTGGTTTGAGGATTTATGTGTATTTCAAGTTATGGGTTGTAAGAGCATAAGCTCATGATTCTTATTTTTCCTATATTATGGTTTTTACATGGTTGGTTATGCTAGATCTATGCTTAGGTTATCTTATTTGCTAGCCCTAAGAATGAATTTGATTTTATGCTCTAGGATGAGTTTTAAGGTTATATGTGCTCACTATGTGTTTGTGATTATGCTCTCACATATTTGAATATGGATATTTTATGTATGACGGTTATGTGAATGTTATGTGAATGTTGGTTAAGTAATTAACCTAAAAACACAACTTGGTAAGCTAGTAAGGTTATCAATATTGTGTTTTTCATGTAAATAAACAAGTGAATGATTGAATGTTCAGAATGAACTCGACGCGCTGCATGTTGATGTAGGCTCACGGCTTCGACCATTTGAGGTACTGTGTGTGAATTTTTAAACAAGAACCAACAAAATACAAACTGCCGGTTTTTAAAAATAATCTGGACAGTTTTCTAGAAACCAAATTTTGAGCCCTTTAGAGGCCAAATTTGGAAAAAGTTATAATTGTAAAGTTGTAGAAAACAGAAATCCCTAGGGGATTACGTGAGCAGCTTTTTAAAAAAGGGCTCCAAAAACCTATGTTTTTATGAGTTTTCAAAACTGGCTGGTCTAGGTATTATACACGGCTAGAATTCTTCAAGGAGAAAAACGGGCAAGTCAAAGGTATGTTTAAGTTTTGAACAAGAAATGAAAGTTGTAGGTTTTGCTGAGATCTACAACTTTTGTGAAGAAAACTTTTTCAAAATCTAAACCAATTTAAATATAAAACTAGATTTTTAAAACTGTGCATGATATAGGAAATTCTTGCACCCATACTTTCAACCAAATTAAAAGACTGTTTTCAGAAGTAGTTTTCAAGATTTTACAATTTTTACGACCCCTGTTAAAAAGGAATTAAGGTTTTACAAAAAAACTATTTTAAAAGGTTTTGAATCCATTTGAAATTTCATAAGTGATTTTTAAAAGGCAATTTCAAGTATTTAATCAAGTTAATACTTGATTTATGAAATCAAGGTATTTTCCAAGTAAATAAGGTGTTTTCTAAGAAAACAAGGTATTTTTGAGAAAAAGGGAAATACAAATAATATACCCAAGTTACTGAAAAAATATAGTAACAATTCTATAACGGATGGTAGTCGGGTTGGAGACCAACTTATTGATCAATGAATATGTTATGATTTATTGAGTAATGTGGTAGAATACTTCTTATGCCTGGTTTGAAAACAGGCGTATAACCTGTTGTCATACCTTATTGGAACGATAGACTAAGAGCGTAGGACAATTTGTAAGTACAACTTCGCCTACAGCATAAACAAAAATGTTTTTACTGCTTTACATGTTTTTCAAAGCTCATGCATTAATGTATGTGATGCATATGTTTTATGTTTTATTATTGTGGCATCATGAAAGCATGCTCACCAATAATAAATCACACGACAAGAACAAGACCAAGATTTCAAGTATGAAATGATAAAGATTCAAGTTTTCAAGTATGAAATAGTTATGATTCCATTTTTCAAGTATGTTCAAAACAAGGAAAAGTTTTTAAGAATTAAAATAAGTTTTCAAGTATAATGGCAAGCAAGTTTTCTTGTATCGTACTAACCAACCACGAGGGCGGGTTTGGTCCATAGTTTGAGTTAGATTGGACTAGCCGCCCAAACTACTCCATGGCTGTGTGCCACGGTATGTACACTCATGTTATGTAAGGGGCCCAAAAATATGCTAACATAAGAAAGCAAAATTGGTTCGTTAAGAAAGCATAATTGATTCATGTATTCTTTATTAAGATTGTTTTGCAGAAAAAGAAGTTGTACTTACTGGGTGAAAGCTCATAACTTATGTTTATGCTATATGTAAGCAGCCTACCGGTAATGTATAATATAAGACTATGGAGAATGACACGGCAGACTATGAAACTTTGGGTTGGACACCGCCACGTGTTTTAAAATTACTTGTATTATGTTATGTTAACTTGATGATACTGTTATCTAGTAATTAATATGATTTGTAAGATGTGTTAAGATAATTTGAAAATTCAATACTTATTTAAGCACGTGTGTGTGTGTGTGTATATATATATATAAGTATGAGGTTAAGGGCCCGTTTGGTGGAGTAGTTTGAACCAATTTACCAAACAGGCCATAAGATATGTTTTAAATTTAAGTTTAAAAAAAAAAATTTCGGTACTTTTGCAAGGTTAAGTGAGTTAAGTTTTTAAGTAAAGTAAGTATGGTAATGGCTCACGTAGTCGGGTCATTACATAAATATCATTGGAAAAATTAATAAAAAATGATAAGTATTGAACATATAAGTTTAGAAATTAAAATTAGAAACCTTCTTTGAGAGGTTGATGAGAGTGGTGGTATCTTATCTTTTAGTGACGAAAGATTGCCTGGTTTATTGGAAGTTTATGAAGGGATCAACCTGGGAATTTACATTTTTTCTATTCAGATGCTCATGTTCTTTTTCGCTTCACAGGTTCATTTTTGTTCTGTTTTGTGTGTTTTCCCTTAACACAAATCCACACATATACCAAGATCGGTAAAATCCAAATCAGAAAGGATTTCAATTTTTTACTAATCTTTGTATTCTTTCTTTGGATATTTGTCCAAAAGTTTATGCCACAAGCAAACTGAACTTTCATCCGCTAAACTACGTTTAGTTTCATCATTATGATGCAAGGTCAACAGAGTCTCAACAAATAAATTATCAAGCTTTATTTTGTATAAACCATCACAAAGGACAGCAGAACCAAAAAAGTGATTATGCTTAAACAAACTGAAACATTTATTTCCAAACTTAAAAGAATATCCAGTTGTATCAAGTTTCGACGCAGAAACTAAATTTTTAGAAACATAAGGAACAAAAAGAGTTTGAAAAAGATCTAAATGATGTCCAGTGTCTAAAATCAAACGATACTTTCCGATGGCTTTAATTTGAGCTTTGAGTCGGTTTCTCATTAAAACAAACTTTTCGTTTGGTTTTATGGTTTGGATTGTAAGGAATCCCTACATCGTATTTGAAACATCGTACAACCACAATCAATCCATCAAGTATTATAAGGAACTTCTGCCAAATTTGATTCAAAACATACGAAAGCACAAGGCTCACCCTTTTTTTTGTTCGAACCATGTCTTACGTTTTTGGCAATCTTTCTGATAGTGTCCATGCTTGTGGCAGAAATGACATATATCATCCTTTTGTCCATTCTTGTGGTTTGGAAAGACAACATATTAATTTTTAGGTGTCCTTTATTGCCCTTTCCATTGTTATTTCCCGGTTTCTTTTTGGCTTCTGGCTGACCCATGAGATTAATTTAGTGAATTCGTTGTTTCTTAAGCCTTGCTTCCTCTTAAATGAGTATACTTTGCAACTCTGTCACATTCCATTTATCATTTATAGTGTTGTAGTTTATTTGGAATGGACCATACTAAGAAAAAACAAGGAGTTTATAATAAACTGCACAAGGAAACTTTCACTCACTTCCATTCTCGTGGAACGTAATCTTGCTGCAGTATTTGTCATTTCAGTGACATACTCATGCATAGCATGAGAACCATCGAACTTAATGGTGGTTAACGTACCCATTAATGTCCCAGTAAGTGACTTATCAACAGAGTCAGATGGAGAGACATCTTCCACAAACTTCATAAATTCCTTAGCATTATCAGTTTTAGGAATTGTTGGCTTAATTTTGTTTGCTACTGTCATTCGTATGAACATTAAGCTAAGTTTGTTTGATCTTTCCGAAGCCTTATGGAAAGACCTTTGTTCAGTGCTACTAGTGTCAGTATTACTACTACCCCTATGCAGGGTACTCAACGGCTGCATGGCTAGGGGCTGGCAACAAGCCATCCTGTTCTACCCTCAGTGACCTCGGGCTAACAACCATAGCCCATTTGCACATATGCAGCCTTTGACTACACCGGGCAACACTCCAGTAGCAGCAGATGGTCAATAACAGCATCAAGAACATCACCACGAGTTGCCACCTAACAAACAAACACCAGGCCTCGACAGCAGTCTCCAGAACTTCCACTACCACCTTAAGCGTCAGTTCCCCCAGGAACCATGAACATCGAGACTATGATGCGCAACATAATGTTAGAGGAAATAAGGGCATTGGAAACACAAATGGAGCAGCGATCCACCTCGCAGCTACACAAGGCGACTAGCTCGACTCCCGGCATCGACGAATTGGCAAGAGGAGTTCAAGAAACACTGTTGACGTGACGTATTATCAACACCATTACATCAAAGTTTGGCAGTGTGGTCTTCCCAAGGTTCGATTGAATGTCGGACTCCCATGACCACCTTTCGTAGTATAAGCATGTGGTCCAGACCCAGTTGACCAACATCCCCACAGGCATGCTTGAAGACATGATGTGCAAATTGTTCACACAGAGCCTGAAGGGACCCGCCCTTCAATGGTTTTGCAACCTGCCACCGAAGTCCATCGATTCATTCGATGAATTAGCAAAGGAGTTCATGAGAAGCTAGTCGATCCACAACCAATTGGGCAAAAGTACGAAAGACTTATGGGGAGTTGTGTAAGGCCAAAATGAGATATTACATGCCTATATAAAACGTTTTAGCAAAGCCATATATGCGATCTCAGGGTAAATGACGGTACGGCCAGAGAAGCCTTTAAGAAAGGACTCCTATACATGTCTCACTTCAAGAATGAGATCTGCACCAAGAAACACTTAAGGAACACTTCATTGAGCAAAGGGCTTCATCGACCTTGAAGAAGAAGATGAACAAGTTGAGCACGAGTTAGCCAGCACTTGTGATGAGGTCAAAGAATCGAGAGGCGTGTCGAGCTACTCGTCAAGGCGTGAATGGACCAGAACACCTTGTCGCCACGAGGCACAAGGAATTAAGGGTTGAGGTACAAATCTAGGCGCCCACTGTCACCACCAAAGTACGCTCTTAACATCATCCCCTCAGAGGTCATCGCTCATCTAAAGGGGTGACACTACATCACGTGACCTAAGAAGCTCCCGGACAATCCCGCCAGAGACATGACAAAGTACAGTGAGTTTCACATGGACTAAGGTCATCGCACTATCGGTTGGAGAGTATTGAAAGTTGAGATCATGGAAGGGGCACCTAAGGGAATTACTTAGCAAGAAAGGGAGGCAAACTTACGGCCTCAAAGACGAATCAAAAGAAGGTAGCTCGTGCAGCGCATTGAGCAAAGTCCATCACCACCACTAGTACGGAAGATGATCGTTGTCATTTGTGGGGGCTCGGTCTTGAGTGGAGACACTTTTTCCTTGATTAAAGCCCACTGGAGGAAGGCGAAGCAACCAGTGGCCATGATCCTACCCATTGGTCCTGCATATCATTCAATAACCTTCCATAGCAGTGAGGCGACGAGCCTTGGCTGCCCATATGACGACGCCATGGTACTAACATTGAACATATCAAACGGCGAGGTCAGTCGAATTATGACAACACTACAAGAGATGGAGATTGATGAGTTGGAGGTCGAGAAGACTAGTATGGTCCTAGTAGGGTTCAATAGAGAATCGACAGTTGTAATTGAGACGATCAAGCTGCCAATCTTTGCTGCCGGGAAAAAAAGCTGACAAATTTCCTGGTGAAACTGCCAATCGGCATACAATATCATCCTAGGAAGGCTATGGATCCATGCAATGAAGGTAGTCCCTTCTACTTACCATCAAAGGATATGCTTCCCGATGAAGAGAGGAATCTGAGAGATACGTGAGAACCAAGAGGCTTCACGAACTTGTTATCTCAATGCCATTAAATTGGCCTCCAAAAAGGGGGAAAAAAAAACTGCCTCCAAACGAACCAATAAATAAATTGTAAAAGATAGGTTTATTTGATTAATTTCTAAGTTGCGACAATGTAATCCATGAAGCAAACTGTAGGCAAGAGTTAATTATAAACATGGCTAGGTAGACAACAAATTATACTAAAGCATAAATTCAAATGAGTAGCTTTATAACTTCCCTTAACTTTTTTTTTTTTTCCCTCCCTTTCATTCTTTATTGTAGGCAAGAGTTAATTATAAACATGACCAGGTAGACGACAAATTGTACTCAAGCAAGAGTGGGTGCGGGTACCCACTGACCCACGTGGGTTGGACCCACCCCGCCTTGCTTATTAAATGGAGCGGGTCATCTGTGCGGGGCGGGGTGGGTTTTTTGACCCGATCTGTCCCCATTTACATCCCTACTCTTGGTCACATCCAAGCACTTGTATATCCATCTATCACAAAAATATTAATTTCTTGTGGCGCTCATATTCAGAAGAGTAACTGCCAATAGTAATAATCACCTGCATTATCAATCCTCCTCTAATATTACCTATATATATATATATCTATAGGTAAAAGTTATTTCCAAATAGCTTCTAATGAACCGGAGAATATTTGTGTAGCTCCATTATTGCAACATGGGATTTTAACCATTTCCCCTCTAATCATGATTCAGTATATGAATGCAAAAGGGCCCATTGGAGATACGATACAAATATGTATATATATATATATATATAAATAAATAAGCATATCATGAGGAAGATCTCCTGACAGTACAAAGAAAAGAGTGGCCACATTATAGCCATGACATTTACAAAGTATATATAACGTATATGTGTGTGTGATTGGGAGTCAGAAAATCAGAATCATACAATAATTTGACAGGTACAAATTTATGAGAAGTGACCCAATTCGGTTCACTTTGTGGGTTTAATTTGTGGTTTCAGTTTTGGTTTCCTCCTAGGAGAAAACAATGCATCTCTTTGGGCCCATTTTTGTATGCATATATATAATTGATTGATATTATTATGTCATGCCTTTTTTTGTTATTTTGGTGCTTACTCTGACAGCAAAAAAGAAAAAAAAAAAAACATTTGTTGCTTCTCATCATTGGGAATGGGATAGAAACGTCAATAATTTTCTCTCCATGTTCAATATGAGTATAAAACCTTACGTCGGTAACATTTAGGGTTTATACACGAGTCCTATTAGGGATACCAATTTTGATTCCAACTTTTAAGTATTGGCTCATGTGGCGATGAGTTATTATCTTTTTATTGATAGATTCAATTAATTGATGTGATAATTTTTTTAGTCATTTACCAATTAAAAAATGACAGCTCATATGTTACATACTCAAAAGTTGAGATTAAAGTTGGTGTCCCTAGCATTTTTTTTCTTTATAGATATAGAAAACGTCTCAAGTCTATTTTGAATCTTGTAACTACTAGTTGATTTGCATTTAACTTTCTATTTAGACTCTTGTAACATAATACTATTTATTATTAATGCAAAAGATAAATATCACTAAAAATCTATTGTTTGAATCAATTGGTTGTTGCAATAATGTCCAAAGAAAATTACAATATATGATACAATGATACATATGTCCTGAATTCTAAGGTTATTAAAAAGTCATATCTATAGATTGTTTCATATTTATTTCATCAAGTTTTAAATTCATGTTAAATCCTTACCTTCTTCCAGTTAATTGATTGTAGAAGACCTAAATATCCTTCACGTTTTTGGAATTTTATCTTTTTCATTAGGCGTATTTAGGTGTTTTTCCCAGACAGAATTGATTGTTGACTAAAAAAATGTAAGAATTTAGCATAAATTCGAAATTATGAATGTGATACAGAACAATACAAGATATGATTTTTTTCATAACCTATAAATACAAGATATGAAAATGAAAAAAATGCCAAGCATTTAGTTAAAGCAAACTTCGTTTTAAGAGGCGACTTTGTTTTAATTTGGAATTTTCCATGGGATACTTTGCAAATTAAATAACAGGGCTAATAGTTAATTTTTATGCATACTTTCATAAAATATATATATATATATATATATAAAACTAAATGTACATGTGTATGGATATATATACTCGATTTAGAAAGCAAGCATCCTTTTCATTGTTTTGCTTGCATGTGCATGTGAGATTGCTTGCGTAATATAATATTTCCTTTTTTGAGTTAGTTTTAATATAATTTGCACAAGTAATGGGGCTCATGTGACGAAGAAACAGAATAAATAAATAAATTATAAAATGAAAACGAAATCCCAGAATAGAAAAACCATTGTCATCCAATGGATCATGCAAACCATTGGAAATTCATGTGCTTAGCAATCATGCATTGGTTAACATAATGACATGAACTCCTTTCCCAATAACAAATTAATACTAATGATAAAATAATAACCGAAAACCATAGCCTAATTAATTAAGCATATGTAGTAGTAAATTAACTCATAATTAATCTAATTGTACGATTTGTCCCTTCTCTCATTCTTGACCAAAATCATTGGATTCCACTTTAATTATACATTCCTATTTCAATACAAGTTGGCAAGTACCCACATTTTATTTCCTTATTCGTTACAACTTCCTTAACTCTTAACGAAATTTCACCCCTTTATTATATCTATAATCCATGATGCCTGTGGGAGCTTGTGCCATGATCTTTGAAAACTAACTTCTAATTAAGGTCAACTATAACATATTGGATATATATATATACACACACACACACACACATATATTTTGACGCCTAAACTGCGTACGGTGGTACCTAAATATTTTTAATGAATTTAATTATCAACTGTATAACGTACGTACGTAGCTACACAGTGTGCCATTATTTTGACACGTAATGATCTTTTTATTTTTTATTTTTTATTTTTTTTTGCGCTTAAGATTCTCACATTATGATCATCAATTATGCACATAATGATTATTTAAATGACATTGTTTTAGCGATAATGCCATGTTATTTGGTACACAAAATTGATGGACAAAGGGACTCATTAATAGCAACCACATTAATTATATACGTGTATGTATATTGCACCATCCAAGTTTGAATGCATTTAAATTTATGAACTCTAACTACTTGGGCCAAAATATAAAACAAAAATAAATAAATAAATAAAGAGGTAGCTTTTCTTTGTTTTTGTTTTTGTTTTTGTTTTTTTGATAATTTTGTTCAGTGACAATTAAATTGAATATATATTCAAGAAACTAGGATTGAAGCTAGAGGAAGGAAGAGTCATGTCATGTGGTGTAAAAGATTTTGAATGTCCCTTCAAATAAAGGGTTTTCAAATGTTATGAACCATGGAAAAAACTTTGATTGGAGCATTTATATTAACATATATGTATGTATATATATATATATGTATGTATGGTGTAATATATATGTATCATAACTAATACATGATCATCCCATTATTAGTCAAATAATTATTAAAAAAAAAAAAGCTAAGGAGCATATAATATTTGAACGAAAAGGACATCCATGTTCTAATCTGTGTACTAAGATGTCAACTTGTGGGCTCATTATTCTTTTATATTTCCTTTTGCTCATTAAAAAAAAATTAATAACAATAATAATAATAATAAATAGGGGTTTCACATGGAATTTATTGATAGGTCCCATCTTCCATGATCTTCTAAACAAGCTCCGGCCCTGCCCGGCCCCCCCCCCCCCCCCCCCCCCCCCCCCAAAAAAAAAAAATCTAATAAACAAAAAAGCACTGAAATTTAATAAATTACAATTAAAATTTAATATATTCTGGGGGAATCACCATGCAGATATCAAGGCAAAAGCTTAGAGAAATTATTATTAGTTTAATTTGGAGGACATTGGATGCCTAGCCTAATAATTTTTTATTATTATTATTTTATTGTCAAGGCAGTAGTCGCTTTCATTGCTCAAATTGCAATAGAAAATAGTTCTAGCCAGTTTTGACTTATTATTAGGAATAATATTGACACATATATATACCTTGTTTTGTTTTGTATTTATATATCACATGTGGCTTCTATCTGATCGATCGTATGGTATTATTGATTTATATTATGTCCTCTTGGAAAGTGTTTTTTTTTTAATTAATTATTAACTAAAAGGTAAATTACTTATTTAGTCTCTAAATTTTTAAGTTTGTACAACTCTGATATATGAATGTTCTTTTTTTAATAGCTTGAATGATTATAAACTATTAAAATGTTATTAAAATAATTGTTTCCATTCGCAATATTTTTAATAGTTTTAAGATCACTACAGTTACAAAAAAAAAAAAAAAAAAAAAAAAAAAAAACAAAACAAAACAGGCATCAAATTTACACAAACTTACAAATTTAGGACCACCCTTTATTAGATTAAAAACAACTCCACATCTAACTCTTACACTAACTAGCATTAATCTTTTCTCAAGCGAATAAAAAAACAAAAAATGAAATAAACATATGTATTTATAATAATGTTGTATACCATTTGATAGAATACTGAAAAAATTGATCACTGGTCACATGATCAAGTTATATAGAATGAAAATTAAAAATGGTATAACAATTGGGATGTGTAGGATTATTATTGCTTTGTATCTCCTCAGACCATTTTAGGTTTTTTTTTTTTTTTTTTCCTTCTCTTTTTTAATGAAGTAATATATATGCTTCTTTGAAAGCAATTGAATTCAAAGATATATAGGTGGTGCAGCTATATATATCTAATAGGGATATTAACTAATCTACCTCCAGGTCAATTTTGTTTTCTTTCACCATCCAAGTTATTGTTGGAAGTAATCTCATATTTTTTTTAAGTCACAGGTTTACACACACGGAGTAAATTAAGGAAAATAATAATAATGATAATATGATAATAATAATAATAACAGTAAAAAAATGCTCGAGATAACAACTTTAATCTCAATTTCTGAATACCAACATATGTGACATATGAGTTATCGTTTTTTTATTGATAAGTATTTAAAAGACTGTCGCATCAATTAATTGCATCTATTTATGAAAATATGACACGTTAATTGATATTCAAAAAGTTGATATTAAAGTTGGTTCCCTTGCTTTATTAAAAAAAAAAAAAAAAATTGGTTCCCTAGCATTACTAATAATAATAAAAATAATAATAATAGTGTGAAGTGTAAAGTTGAAAATTAGGGATTAACATATAAGATTAAGTGTATAATTTAAGGGTCATTTGTGAAGTATAATAATGACAATAATAATGCAAACACCGAGAGAGGTCAGTGAGTGCCGATCAATGATCATCACGAATACACCTTTGGGATTAAACAAACAGAAACCACCCTTTGATGGGCAGTGAATATCTGATTCTCTAGGCAGGTAGTTGCACCAGCAACCGACGTACCCTAATTAAATTAAAAAAAAAAATTTTTTTGAAGCACAAAATTATTATATAGTTAAATATACAATTAATATCTCATATTCTTGACAAATTCACTATCCCATCATTTCCATCTTCTTTAAATTCACCAGAGAGAAGGCCTACACCAGAAAGCAAAGAAAACAAAGAAAGAGAGAGAGAGAGAGAGATTACAAACACATTTTGTTTCCTTCTTGTTGTTCTAATATCATGAATCAATCAAAGAAGTCTAACAAGATCCGAGACATTGTTCGGCTTCAACAGATCCTAAAGAAGTGGAAGAAGATGGCAAATGCTTCTAAGAACAACACCAATATTACAAACACTTCTTCTTCTACTACTACAAGTAGTACTACAACAACCACAACTACTTCTAAGAGCATGAAATTCCTCAAGAGAACTCTGTCGTTCAACGACGTTTCAAACGACGCAGCCGCCGTTCCAAAAGGGTTTCTTGCTGTTTGTGTTGGGAAGAAGGAGACCATGATGAAGAGATTCATAATCCCAACTGAGTATTTGAGACACCAAGCGTTTGGTGTTCTGCTGAGGGAAGCCGAGGAAGAGTTTGGGTTCCAGCAAGAGGGAGTGCTCAAGATTCCTTGTGAAGTGCCTGTGTTTGAGAAGATTCTCAAGGTTGTTGAGGAGAAAAAAGAGGTTAATTTCTTCTTGCATGAGTTGGGATCATTCGCTGCGGACAAGGACATCATTAGTTGCTGCTCTCCGCCATCTGATTGTGATCTCACTACTCCTCATCACCCACAAATGTGCAGATGATCAATCTTCTCAGCTACCTACCACACTTAATTTCTATAATTTTTCTATTTCTTTTTTCTTTCTTTTTTTCTTTTTTCCCTTTCTGGGTTTTGTTTTTCTTGTTTTGTGAATGGAATATGCATGTATGAGAGGAAAGAGAGATTAATTGACTTATAAGTGTGAGAATAGAGGCCAGGATTAGAGACTTGAATATTAATAAGGTAGATTTCTTTTTCTTCAAAAAAAAAAAAAAAAAATCCTATTAATTGAGGGAAAATACGTAGTTGATTTCTTGAGATCATCAAGTTTATGTGATTGATCCAAGTTATTGTTTGTTTTATGTATCTACCATCATTTTCTATGGAATTGACACTCATCTTTCATATTACTTAAGTACAGAAGGTCACATATTGAGATTACTACGTAATTTCATTTGATATGATATATATTTACATATATATATATATATGTATGTATGTATGTATGTATGAAAGAGAGCACAGATTGTCGACTGCATCAATAAAAAAAGAAAAAAAAATTTAACTGCAGTTAAGAAATTAAGAAAATCCTTTTCAGTTCAACTCCAATTGATCATCTTGTGCCAACTAGATCCTTTGTTTTGTATAGATGCGCAAATGACGATTGGAGAAGGGTAGTACCAGGACGAGTGAACGAGTGACCTCCTGAATAAGTCCTTGTATTGCACCTTTTTTTTTTTTTTTTTAGCTCAATTGGTATTTAGTGGATATATACGTTATTTTCAATATATTAAGTCCTAAATTTAAGTCCCCAAAATGTAGAAGTTTTCTTGTATAGATCCGCATGACAGTTTTTAGTATTTTTAAAATTAAGTTACAACTCTTTGTCGAATTAACCTTTTTTTATTTTTTATTTTTTATTTTTTTATTTTTTATTTTTTATGTTCTATAGATTTTGGAAGGGCATAAATATTTTCTCCGACAAATTGTGGTGGTATGCTGGCTTGTGCCTTCTACCTCTGTGCAATTAATGTTAAACACGTCAACGATTAAATATCTTATATACATATACATATACATATATATATATATATATATATGAATCACCTTTAATTATATTGCTGGTAAAAAAGTGTGAAACTCATAATTTATAATTCAATTATTGATGGTCCCAAGGGCTTTGTTATTTTGAATATATATATATATATATATATATATAAATGCGCGCGCGTAGAAGAGGCATCTTTGGTGCTTTCCTTTATGCATGGCACATGTACATTGCCTTATTACTTTGTGCCATTCTCTCGACTTTAGGTCCCATTATGTGGAAAAGCAATTATGTGGAATTTATTTAAAATTTTACTTTTGACTATGATTAGCTATTTGAAAAATGAAAAGCTAGAATAAATGGGCGAAGAGCAGATATAAATGAAAGGCTCGCTCTTCTTACTATGATTAGCTATTTAAAATTGTTCCAATATTTTTGATAAATGAAGAGAAGGGATAATTGATATTATAAAGATGAAGAACATCCGTTTTGAATCGATCACATTAGTTTATTGATTTAAAATGAAAAAAAAAACATTAAATTAAATAGATCTCTAAGGCAGCCACAAAGAAAAAGGAACAAATTGTTATAAAAACTCAAAAATAAGACCATCTTAACGTATATGCCAATATCAATATTAAATTTGACATTAAAAGTAGTCATAATATTATATTTAGTATTGGCATTCATTTTTTCGCTCCAACGCAGTTGTGTGATTTTAAATGCTATAATATTATTTTATTCTTTTCCAAAACGAAATCCAAGAAAAGGATGTGTAACGGTTATTAATGTTACTGGAGCAAAGTAATTATGCCTTATCAGTTATCATGAATTTTTAGAGTTTTATGATACTACGCATGCGCTTGGTGTTAAGGTTGGGATTGTAAAATTTGAGTTTTGATTATTTGTGTGTTTATCGAGGTATTTGAATTATTTAAGTTAAAAAGTGTAAAAACTTGAAATGTGTTCAGGAAAAAAATATCAATATAGAGCTTGTTTTATTCGTCTCGAAATTCTATGCAATTTTAAAAAAAAATCATCTGAGTTTGACTTGTCTATATAAAGTTATGGACTTCTAAAGTTTGAGTTACAAAATTATGTGAATAGTGAAGCCGAGGGAAAAAGAAAAAAATTGGATTGTAATTCTAAGATTTGGATATTGCGTTTAAATGCATGCTAAATATTGCAAATTAAATAGTCAATCTAATATGTCAAAATTTTGATATTAACTATACCTTATCGTATATTTGCCACAATATTTATCATATGATAAATTTAATATCAAATATAACATTACATTGGATAATATATATTTTTTAATCAATATGCCAAAATTTATCATTAACACAATACTTTGACTTTGCATTGGAGATATTCTAAAAACCCTTAAAAAGGCGGCATGTTCCAGTATTGAGTGTAAGGCTAAATTACAAAAACCTCCCTTTGAATTTATTGAAATATAACGCGGCTGTTCTTATAATTATATATATATATATATTGTCCCCTATATTTTTCAAACCATATTAAAAGTCACTTCTTACTAATACAAAGAATGGATTCCACATCTGAAAATAGTCATGAAAAGTTTACATTCATTTTAAACCGATGCTGAAACTTACCACGTCGGTTAAAAACTGACATGATAAAGTTTTCACATGACCGATGTGGAATGACACCTCATGGTGCGTCATTTCGCCTTTTTGTCGAGTTATCTAATGTGGAGTTTATTGAATTGTATAGCTTTGCTTGCCTGTAAACTACGAGCATAGACAATTATTATGTTAGATTATCAAAATAAAAAAATATGATAATAATTGATTAAAAAAAAAGTATCAATTATGACGAGGACATCAAGGCTGCCAGGAATACTCATGAATCAATTCAAGATCTAGTTGGTCCGGTAACGAGGGCGTGAGCTAAAAGACTAAAAGAAGTACTGAATAACTTAGTCTGGAGGGTTCTACAACGTGAAGAGAGTGTATTCACTACTGAGGGTGAACAAAGGCTCGTTTTACTCATTCAAGTGGGTCCGAGCCAATCAGCCATACACGTCCATTGAGCCATCATGTGGATAAATGTGCAAGGAGGACTCAAGCTGATGTGAGCGTATTCCAACAAGGAATCAAGTCAAAAGATTATATTTACAAGTTTTGAAGAAGTTCAAAATTCAAAATAAGATTCAAGAAGTTTAAAAGATCTGATCAAGATTTGATTTCTCTGTAATCTTATTTAGTTTAAGTTTTAATTTAAAATTTGAGTTTTAGTATCTGATTCTTTCTAGATCATCTTGGAGTTTTTTTTTTTTTTTTTTTTTTTTTTTTTTTTTTTTTTAATGTTATGGGTAGTTTAGGAATTTTACAAATTGTAACTTTGCCTATATAAGGCTGATTTCAGACGATGGAAAGAAGTTTTTGATATTTATTCATATTGTGAGTTATTATTCTTGAGTTGTTGAAGAAATTTATCCGAACCTATCAAGGATTCCTTGTGGTGTCGACTTATCAAACGGACTTTCATAACCATTTGTGGCGTCATCACCACACCAAGGTTCTTGTTTCGCTAAGCAACAAGTCACGGTTTTCATCAAACTTGAAAGATCTTGGATTGTCGATACCAGATTTGGTATCAGGTTTCATCATGTTGTTGCGTGATTCGTATCAAATTAAGTACACTAATAAGATGAGTTCACACACCCTTGATATGGGGCAATATGGTTAAGTGCTTCAGTAATACCTCAAGGTTTGATAACCGTATTCAAAACTTAACGCATTCCAAATGATACTCGATATACATCAAATTACAAAGTTTCTTTGAACCTTATGGTCCGTTTGATGTTTAGGTTGAGTTTGAGATGAGATGAAATTTTTAAGTTTGAGTTGGTTGACTTTTTAAAAATTAGTTATAAATTTTGTTGACTTTTCAGAAAAAGATAAAAATTGATATGAAAAAGTATAGTTTAGTTAGAGTTAAACCTGGATGTCAAACATAGGCTTAGTATTATAATCCGGAACACTCTGAGTGATTTTTAAATAAGTATATTGCAATTAAATATAGTTAAATATATATATATATATATATTCAAATTTATATTATATTTTCGTTTAGTTAAATACAATTCTTCCTTTTAAAAATAAATACTTTGCATATATATTTATTTTTTAAAATTAAATGCCCCCGGACCGATACTCCCTCTGTAATAACCTGAAATTTTGATGACTTGTGATTTCCTTAGATATAAGGAGAAGCTAAGTCTGAATCATGTGTGTAGATATAAAGCTCATGATCTAAATGGAAGATTGATATATGTTGAGTTCTCGGTTAATTAATTACGAGACTCGATAATAATTTGCTTAGTCAAGCATGAGGCCTTTTTGAGAAAAAGGGCAGAATAGGAATTTATAATTTTTATTCCTGTCAAAGTTTGACCAAGTTGACCTTAGGTTTGACTAAGTCGGTACTGCAGTGTAATCAATAGTATGGAAATTATACTGTGAAAAACCGTCATCACAGATGGAATAGCAAGAATAAGGTTCAAGACCACCCTAGAAAAATCAAGCACATTATTTAAGATGATAAGGGCTAAGTAGCTCTAAGTCATAAAGAAAATTTATACGCAGCCTAATTAAATGCAGATGAATTCTGGACTGTAGCCCAGTATGACAGTACTGTTTTTAGTAAAAAATAGTATTGATATTATCTGAGTTAGTAAGGAAATACACAGCATAATTATATTAAGAGATTTTGGGAATTAAGTAGATAATTATGCATGAATTGGAAGCCAAGTGGCTCGATCTTAGTCGGCTACCTCACAGGGACTAAAGTGTAAATATTTTGTCCTTAGTATCCAAAGTGCAATTTTGGAATATTAAGTAATGATGGATAAGTATGTAATTATTGATTTAAGGAATTTATGGATATTCCTAACCAAGCCTCCAATTAGGCTAATGATTAGTTACAAGCTTGGTTATATTGGAACAATGAAATAAGCTAGAGATAAGCTTGAAAAGATTTTTCCTTGGCTCCCACACATAATGGCCGGTTGTTTTAATGGCTTGGAAAGCAAGCAATTGTCTTGTTGAGGTAAGCAAGGTGAGGTAAGCTAGGTGAAGTAAGCAAGTAATTAGCTTGGTGAGCAAGTAACTTGGTGAACAAGCAATTTCTTGGCTCACGCTCATCCTAATGGCCAGCCATCATAGGATATGGGAGGAAAACATTTGCTTTTAAGGGCAAATGTGTAAATTCAAGGGGAATTTGTGAAATAAAAATAATTGTGGAAATTATTTATTTTTCACCAATAAATAGGTGATGATTGGGGGGGGGGGGGGGTGGAGGGGTTTGGAGCATTTTATTTGGTTCCACCCCAAAACTTTGGCTCATTTCCAACTCAATTCTCTCCCTCCCCTAGGAACCGAAACCAAATAGAGAGAAAAAAAAAATGAGAGGGCCGGTTTTTGTAGAAGGAAGCAAGGAGGAAAATTTTTGGATTCAAAGTTGTAGATCCAATCTCAAGGAGTTAAGGTAACTCTCCTAAACCCTCTAGCTCCTCAATTAAGTTTTGATTCAAGAGCTTATGTGTATTTCAAGTTGGGTTTATAAGAGCATAAGCTCACCTTTTATTTTCTATGCAAAAGCTTAGAGTGATTGATATGTGCTTGATTAGGGTCGATTGGTCTTGATTTATGATTTGATGCATGTTTTTGATGATATGCTTTAGAGAATATGTGATACGTATGAATGCCTAATAGGTGTTTCTTATATGTCCCCACATGCTTAAGAAGAATCATGATATGCATGAATGATGAAGATGAGTTGGTATGTTGTATAGAGGGTTTAAATTAACCCCAAAACCCTAATTTGGTATATATTACCATTTAGGTTTGCATGAAGATTGTATGAATAAGAAAGGTATACATTGCAATGAAAACATTTTATAACATGCTGCATGGTTGATGTAGGCTCACGGTTTTAATCATTTGAGGTAGTGTGCGCGTAATTTTACGTAAAAACCAACTAAAAAGAAAACTGCTAGTTTTGGATCAAAACTGGGCAGTAATCTGGAAACCGGATTTTGAAGTCTTTAGAAGTCGAGTTTCAGAAAAGTAAAAACTATAAAGTTGTAGAAAATTGAAAATCCTATGGGGTAGCATGGACGGTTTTTAAAAATAAGGCTCCAAAGACCTCTCTGTTTTTATAAAAACCCGAGCCCTGGTCTGCCCAAACCCTGTGCACGGCCAGCCGGTTTCAACCAGGAATATGAACAAGTTAAAGGTAGAATTAGGTTTTGAGTAAAAAATGAAAGTTGCAGGACCTTTGAGGTCTAAAATGTTCATGAAGAAAAAATTTTCAAATTCTAAACAAATTTTAAAGTACAAATAGATTTCCAAAAACTATGTAGGGTACAGGAAATTCCTGTACATGATTTCTAGAAAACAGTACATAAGTAGGAAATTCCTACACATGCACTGATAACCAAAGATTAGGAGAATGTTTTAAGCAGTTTTATGAAAAATGGTTAAAATTTATCAAACAAGGAATAAAATAATTGAAATAAGCCAAGTCTTGTGGTAAACAACTATAGGACAAATAGTAACCGAGAAGGTTACCAACCTTTAATAGGCCAAATGATTTAGGTAACCACATAAGATACCCAAGCTATTGGGTTGGGCCTAAAACCCTTGGTTACCAAGGGTAACCTAATAAGAGTATTTCTTTAAAAATAATTAGGCCTTAATGAGGTTAGTAACCTAATATGGTATCATTCAAAATTAGTTGGGCCTAAAACCCAGGGTTACCCATAGTAACCTAGTGGGATATAAATTAAAAATAATTGGGCTTAGGCCCAAGGTTACTAATAGTAACCTAATAATTTAATAAGACACTATTCACATATGACTGGGCCTGGTACCCAGGGTTACCTGAAGTAACCTAACAAGATACTGTTTAAGTTTGGTTGGGCTATGAGCCTTAGGGTTACGGCAAGTAACTGAACGAGTTATCAGAAGAAGATGTGGGGGACATATAACTAGGGTTACTCATGGATGTTGGTTAAGATACCAACATTGAATGTAATGATTTATAGTAAGATAGGATGACTCTTATCTTACGCCTTAATTGAAACAGGAATAGAACCTGTTGATGTACCTTGTTGGAACATTAGGTCAAGAGTGTAGGACATCAGGTAAGTACAAACCTCACCTATAGTATGGAAAATAGTAAACTATTTTTAAGTATGATTTGTTTACATGATATGCTATGATATGCTATGTTATTTCATGATATGCTATGTTATGCCATGATATGCCATGTGTATGTATATGTTATGGTTGATATTATATTAGGATATAGGGACATCATGAGGCATGTTCACTAATATTAGACCACATGGTAAGAACATGTTAAGTCATAAGATAAGACAAGTAAGGTGTCGTACCAATCTACCGCCAGATCGTGGAGGATTATGTTTGTTTCAAGTTCAAGTTCAAGTTCAAGATAAGGGTTATGAATATGATTCCCAGAATTGTTAGGGATCTTGCAACCCTTAACTTTCTGTGGAATGCACGCAATCGGTACATACACAAGGGGCCCATATGTTAAGCAAGATAATAAGTTCATAATTAAGTCCATAATGGAGCATAAGACATTCATAAACTATCATAAATGGATCATTCATAAGTCATATGATGTTGACGTGTTTTGTGAGATTATGTTTGTACTTGCTGGGTGAAAGCTCATTAGTATATTTCTTTCTATAGGTAAAAAGCCTGCAGCTTTACTTGGTGGGCCATGGAGACGATGCGGCAAGTGAAGGACGGTGTGAGATATCACTATGCAGATTTTCCGCAAACTCTTTAACTATGAACTTGTATATGTATGATTAAAGAATATGTACCATGTTACATATGTGATGTTTCAGAAGTCCAGTTTAAAAGGTTATGTGTGACTTTTTAATAGGCTTAACAAGTAATTGGTAGACATGGTGAAGTTTACCCTTTACGGATAAGTTTAATTAAGTTGCATTTTAAAATTTAATAATAACGAAAAAATATTATTATGAAATTTTATAAAAGTTCAAGTATTAGAAACTAAGAAGTAAGTTAAGTAAGTAAAGTAACGACCCATGTTTACGTAGTCGGCCCTACGTAGATGGCCGGGGCGTTACACCCTCCGCCCTAGTTAAACACGAAAATAACGTTACCTAGCATAAATGATTTGGCATAAATAAGCATGGAAACATGCTTTGCCCTCCATTCCACAACAAAGCCCTCTGACTTCGTCATGTCATACAATATGCATGGCTTTAGGGGAGAATATAAATCCAAGATCTTGGAAGTGGTTGTTTTATATATCTATATATATACGTGTATATATATATATATATATATAGAAATTTTTGCTCTCTAAACTTTAATGTACTTATAACTTTACTATCTAAATTTTAAAAATAAGTAGAAATACTCCTTAGACTATGAAATGTTAATATCTTTGCTCTTTTCGTCAGCCAAATGGATGGAATAACTGATATGTCAACAATTAAAGTGTAATTTAATACGGACAAACATTAGTGTTGCCCTCTGAATTTTAATACTCTTGTAGCTTTGCCCTTCCCCTCTGAATTTTAAAAACTGGTACTCCTACCCTCTCAAACTTTAAATTATTAGTAAGAATGCTCTTCGAATTTTACATCATTAGCAAAAATATCAATTGTTTCATATTCTGGCCACATAAGACTTGTAAAAACTTTATTTTTGCCCCCTAAAATTTAGTACATTTGTAACTTTACCTTCAAGCATCGAAAAACTAGTGTGTATACCTCTCGACCTTTAATCTGTTAATTAACAAAATCACTTACATTTCGTCCACTTAAAACTGATGTAGTACTAATATAATAAAAAGTTAGAAAACATTACGTAAATAGCTATCTTTTTTCATCTATTGACGAACATGACACGAATTTTTGTTAACTTTAGTTTAATTTTGTGTTATAATGGTCAAATGTTAGTCACTTAGTTTTTCTCTTTTTTTTTTTTTTTTTTTTTTTCATGTTGCGTAAATGGTAAATTTGTGTCATTCAGGTACTTTCCTTAAAAAATTAATATAAATTAAAATATTTATAATTAAAAAAATAACCTTTAAAATTTATAAAACTTCAAGTGATCTAATCATACAAGTTCTTTAATTTGTTTTATTTTTATTTTTTGTAATGACTTCAACTTTAAAAACAAATCTTATGAACGCTTAAAACCCAAAAAGGGACTAAACACAGAAAACAAACAAAAAGTCAATATACCAAAGCCTATAAATGACTAATATTGTGTTCATAAGACTTGTTTTTAAAATTGAAATCATTACAAGAAAAATGAAAAAAAAAAAAAAACAATAATAATAATAATAAAGTAACTTGTATATTTAGGTCCCTTAAATTTTGCTAGATTTTTTAGGTTATTTTTGTAATAACAAATATTTTAATTTAAATTAATCTTGTATTATATTAGATCCACATTAGTTTTAAGTAGACAAAATATAAGTGCTTTAATTTGCCAACAATTTAAAGGTCGTGATGTATAAGCACTAGTGTTTTAATATTCGGATATAAAGTTACAAATGTACTAAAATTTGGGGGCAAAAATAAAGTTTTTCTAAGTCTTATGGCCAAAGTATAAGACAAGAGACATTTTTGCTAATAGTTTAAAGTTCGGGTGCAGGGGGGGTATTCTTCCTAACTATTTAAAGTTTGACGGGTATAAATTCCAGTTTTAAAAGTTCAGGGAGCAAAATTTCAAGAAAATTAAAATTCAGGGGGTAAAAATAAATTTTGTCCTTATTAAATTACACTTTAGTTGTTATAATATCAACAAATCTATTAATTTAACAGATTGAAGGAGTAAATATGATAACATTTCATAGTTCATAGAGCATTTTTATCAGTTTTCAAAGTTTAGAAAATAAAGTTATAAGAGCATTAAAGTTCAGGTAGCAAAAATAAAATTTATCTACAGATATACAAATAGCATTGGCCTCAGGTACGGCAACTTCATATACGACATAAATCCGGCAATCGCTTGTGGACCATCCGATCAAAAATGAAGGGTGAGATTCGAATAGTTGGAATATGCAGTAGTTAAAGTAAGTATATTTTAAATGAAATAAAATAAAATAAATTGTTTAAAAAAGAGAGGGAAAAAAAAAAGTCAACAGATTCTGGGATTTTAATTTTTTTATTATTAATTTTTTGTTGGGAGTGGAGTGGGATTTTGCGTTTTTTCTGTTGCTAAACAAAGGGGAAAAAAGAAAACGACAGATTCTGATTAAATAATAGAGGTTTTATTTGTGTGGATAAATAATAAAGTTGGGACTTTGGTAATGTTGTGAAATGGTAATGAAGCTGAATGGCAATAACTAGGAATTTTTTATTAAAAAGACTAGCAAGCTGCTGTGAACAAAGGAACAAAATGGAGCTCCTGTCTCCAAATACGAGAAACGGCTTTAGTGCGGAAGCCGTGTGTGTGTTTTGCCGGTAGAATTGTAAGGCCAAACTTAAAAAAATGTGGAGAAAGATTAGATATATTTATAGGAGTGAGTGGATTCTATCTGGTGGATGTAAATGTTAATCTCCCGTACGTTTTATTTATAGAACATTTACGAGTGAAATAAAAAAGTCATTTAAATGGTTATCATGATTTTGAAACTTTGCAAAACAACTTGCACAGATACAGGATACGTATGGCTCGGACGAGGGGGATGAAGAGGAAGGCGGAGGCGACGGGGCTAACTAAGGAAGTACATGATGAAAACCCGAATGTGAATAGGTATTCGACAGAATGAGAGGAGGCAATTTAACTAAAGATCCTTTTATGTGTTTTCCTAAAAAAGTCTACCCCAATTTCCTTTTTCACATTTACTATTATATTTTTGTAACTCTAACCATAGAAGTCCTTAATTTTGCATATACGCATCCAATTGAGATTTTTTTTTTTTGGTTAATTTGCATAAAATTTCGATACACACGAACATGTATTTGTTTTATTTATTTATTTTTTTCCAAACTACATTGTCAGTTTTCGTACTTTTTAATTACAACAATTCAAACGTCTCATATACACACACCTCATTTCACACATTAACTCTACCTTCCAAATCCATGCACCAAACGCATATGAAATTTGTCTTTTAACTGCTATGCCCATTTTCTCACTGCTTAAATTTGTTTTCCAATTTTTCTTAACTACAATTTTATACGCATCCCTAATTTTACATTCCCTTTCCAACACTTGTTCCATCACTTGCAGTTCATCTACATGTCTGCTACCTTTTCATCTTATCTCTTCCTATCTTAACAAATATTTTTCTTCACTTTTCTCCTTCCTATTCATATCTCTCATTGGCAACATAAGTACAACTTCCGTTCACAAATATTCTTACCATTCTTGCCAATATATCCCCGTACCAATGACAACCCTGCTTATTTCACATTGTCTTTAAAATATTATTATTTTACTGCAAACCCATGTTTACAAACGACAACATCAAAATTTTTTTTTCCCCGTACCAACGACGTTCCTGTAGCATTTCACATTACTTATACTATAGTTTTGCATTATATTTCCCCCTTATATACATAATTTTGTTCATGATTACACATTTCTTCTTCTTCTTTTTTTTTTTTTTTAATTTAATTTCCTTATACCTAAAAACCTATATTAAGGGGGTGTTTGGTCAATAAGTTTAGTTTAAGATTTTTAAGTTTCAATAGTAATTTTTATTGACTTTTTAGAAAAGACAAAAAACTTTTTCAAAAAAGACCAAAATTTTTCAGAAAAAGACAAAAACCATAATGAAAAAATACAGTTTAATTTAAAATGAGAACAAACAAACCCTAATTTACCATTCAACCTTGCATTCAATTAAAATATAATATAGAATTCTGACTTCCCCCTAGCTTTTTGCAGTGCCAATTTTCCTCCTCCAAACACGTGTTCGTTGGCTGACACAAAAGGCACAACACGTCGGTACCGCTTCACATGCGGTGTCAGACTCAAGACTTTGCTATATATATATATATATATATGGGAACTTCCACCACGGTGTGAGGTTGCTTTAGGGTCCGTTTGCTTCATCATCTCATTTTAACTCAAACTGTACTTTTTTTTGTCTTTTTTTCAAAAAATTTATGTCTTTTTCCCAAAAAATTTTTTGTCTTTTCTGAAAATTCAAAAAAATTTACTATTACAACTAAAATATTTCAACT
>JAFMPE010032216.1:0-15490 GCA_024759925.1 Ficus religiosa | reverse complement strand
AAGAATTATATTGATTATAATTATAAAATTTATCTTAACCAACTGTTTTTATTATATAATACTCAGTTTTTTAATTTTTTTTTTTCATTTCCTGTGCAACGCACGGGTATTAGACTCGTTCTAACTAAATAAATAAAGTCATATAGGTCAAGTTCACTATTGACGTCCGATTAGATCATGATTAGATCAAAAGTTCAATGTTTGAATAGGGCCCACTTCAACAAAGAGGCCTAAATGATGATGAAATATGCAGTGTAATAGAAAATTCTTGGAGTTATAAAATTTATTTCATTTTGATCCCTCACTTCTACTTTATAGTTACACCAAATTATCTTAGCATTATCTAAATGACCCTCCCATGATGATTCCGTTAACTTTTCAATGAAAAGTGATGATGCCACAATCATGTGATATGTTGTAAAAATAATAATAATTATGGGAGTTACTCCTCTCTTAGAAGAATGAAAATTGGGGGTAAATATTCTTCTCCATACAGTCCTTTGATCCTTGTGCAGAACACTGCAGGGTGGCCTCACTCTTCTCCTCAGGACTGAATGTCTTCGTACCAAAATTAATAATTAAGCAAGACCATCTCTAATGTATATATTCATGTAATACTATATTTGCTATTAAAAAGTATAAAAAATAACATTATTTAACGTTATACTCATTTCATAATATCATTTTTAGTGAATTTTTTACTTTTGTCATCATTATTATGTGTTAAAATTTATAAGAGTGAACTTTTAATATTTAAATAATTTAAGACTAAAAATATTATATTAGTGCAAATTATTTATTTAATCCATAAAATTTTAAGTTTATACAACTTTGATCTATGATTTTTTTTTCCATAGTTATAATACCCTTAAACTATTAAGATGTTACTACAATAGTTTTTTTTTCGATAATTTTGGATGTAATTCATTAGTAATTTGATCAAAAAGTGATACTAATTAATAGATTCTGTTCAAAAATTAAAAAAAATGACTGTTGTTGTAACATTTTAATAATTTAGGAGTATTGTAACTTTGATCCCTTATTATTATTATTTTTGTAATTGGAATACTCAAAACTATTAAAATGTTACTACAATAGTCGATTCAGTTAATTTTTAGATGAAATTTGTTAATTAGCATTTACTAATGGATTCCGTCTATAACTTAATGAAAATGACTATTGTAATAATATTTTAATAGTTTAGGGATATTTTAACAACGAAAAAAAGATCAATACCAAAATTGCACAAACTTGAAAACTTAGAGATCAACTTAGCAATTTACTCTATCATATTAATTTCATGAGAAAGTGAAAGCATAAACCAATAAAAATCAAATAATTTGACATTGTGTATATTTTGTGACAAATTTACCACAAAATTTAATATATGACGAATTTAACATAAACGTTAGTACTATATTGAAGAATATTTTTTTTCATTCAGATATCAAAATGTACTATTTTCATAATAATCTAATGTTATATTAGAGATGTTTTAAGGCCTAAAGAGAACAACAGTGCTAGATACTCGCCTTCAAGATCTGCCGTTTTCACCATTCTTCTTTTAATGAAGGCTCACATGATGTCATGTTCACATCCAAAATTTGACATATAGAGGGGTCATTTATATATTATCAAAATAGTTTGGGGTAAATTGATATGTAAAATAAAAATCTGATACAAAATGGGACAAGCACTAAATTCAGGGGGTCTCTTTGTAAAAATTAATGCAAACAATTCAAAACTAAAAAGAACATCCTTTGAACAGAGGAGGCCAAGCCCAAACCCCCGAACATACATTAAAAAAATATACATTTATATTTATTAAAAAAAAAAAAAAACAACAACAACAACAACAATGGCGGAGGAAGGAAAACCAGATGCGCAACTGTTTGAGCTCCTCTCAAATCTCCTCCATCAGGTATTATCACAAATCGATTTCCTTTCTCATTTTCATACCTTTTTTATTATTTTTTTTCTTTTTTCTTGTCATACGTTCAATGTTCAATTTACAAATCTCGTTCCTGATTGATTCTTGTTTTTATCCACTAGAACACGATGAATTTTGATCTGGGTTTGATCGAAAACTCTTCGATTCCTCGATTTTTTACTTTAAATCTATGACATGGATTTTGTTTTGTTTGGATTTATTTTTATTTTTATTTATTATTTTAAAGAAGCTAAGTTATTTTTTTTATTATTATTTTTTTATTATTTTAAAGAAGCTAAGAAAGGTGAAAAAGCAGTATTTTTTTTTTTTCCGCGAGGCAACAGTTGAATTGGACAAATTTATGGAGGTGATTCTACAAATTTTTGTAGATTTCTAGATTTCAAAAATCAGTAGAAACCATGTTGTTGGTATTTCATGTCATGAGGAGCATTTGTAAAGAGACTAGAGTGTCAATTAACTACATTATGTGACAGTGAGAGATCGGAACAATAACATTCTTTTTCGATTAGGTATGGCTTAAACCATTTCTCAAACCCGGAAATTGGTTAACCATAGACATATTTTAGTCAATGGCCGTATAGTGGATTTATCAAGTTATAGCTGCAAATCTCGATTTATGATTACAGCAAGAGATGAACGAAACTTTTTAGTCTCTTGTGAAGAGAATTTGATGCATGATTCATAATTTTCCCAGTCGAATCTACACCTCTTTTCTACTTGTCACGCCTTTTATTAAAATGAGCTATGGAATAGACATGAAAGAAATTTGGCTTTTCCTATCAGCCACTTTTGTAATTCAGATTACATTCATCTTTATTAAGCTTGACAATCGTTTTTTTCCAGTATCGTTAAGCTTGTACCGCATATTCTTGCATTTTAAAGTTTTTTTGTGCTGTTAAAAGTACATTGTCATGTCATGAGACAACGAAATAGGAAGGAGTTGTATGCTATCTGTGTAAATAGGTAGCTTCAAGAAAATTTAGGACTGAATCTATTCGTGATGCGAAGAGAAAAGAGGAAGATATATCTTTATTCCGAAAGGACGTTACTAAAATCACAGCATGACTTCCGTTGATTTTTAATTCTTTTTAACTGCCTAGGACAACCTGATGAAACTGTGGCAGATGAGTTTGGTTACCAACGTAAAACGCAGCCAAGTAGTATCGTGGGGGGTTACTGGTTGAAGATTCTATGGTAAACGCCTTTGTTTAGCTTCCGAGTTTCAGTGCAGCCTAGTAAAATGGAAAGGAGTGGCTGGAGAGTTGCTGATGAAGATGTTGGCTAGAAACTCCTTGAAGTGATTTTTACTTTGTTTTGCTTTGTTTAGTCGGATATTGGTGAAAGCTGTTTGATGCGTGTCGAAAATGGTTTTTTGTTTTTGCTTCTCTTTGCCCTGAAAATGGAGTTATCTGAGTAGTTCGAATTTTGAGCAGGTGGAATCATTGACCAATCAAGAAGAAGTCGAATTGCGTTCCAAAATCGAGGCGCTTGGATTAGAGGTTACCAAAGTTCCTTCGACTTCAACGCACAATCTGGATGAGGTATCTACTGTGCCTGTTTTGGCCATTTTCATGTGTTCGACTTTACTAACTTCACTTTCAAGCTTTTGAGTATAGGAATTTTCTTTTTGTATCCTCAAATTCGGAGTATCCGAGTATAAAGATGAGCATCTCATAATCGTGCTTCATGTTTGCTGGAACTATCATTATGGAACAGCTTGAAATAGCCAAGGAGTTGGATAAACTATCAGCCAAGCTGGATGACGTAGACGAGATGATATCTTCAGCAATGACTACTGACCCCCAGGTGCAGTCGCTCTTGAGCGGCACCGCCGACGTATGGATGCCGGTTATCACTGCTACTGCCAACGAGCGTCGTAATTTCACAGCATCTATTGAAGACAACAAACCCCAAGCGCAAGAGAAGGCTTCTGATTAGTTGTTTTGCAATTCCAATATCTTTTTCATTTATTTAATTGTTTTTCCCCCGAGATATTGCCGAGTAGGTTCTTATGCTGTTGTTAATATGTGAGAGAAGAAATAATGAAAAAGAAAAGTAACTTTTCTTCTCAGTCACCATCTCCATCTCCATCTCCATCTCCGTCTCCGTCTCGCCCCTTTCTCAAACTCACACTCTGTTCGGTTGATTGAAAGAAAAAGAACGAAGAAAAACATAAGAACATAGGTTATCATAATCAGGTTTCGAGTTTTTCACTCGGAAGTCCAAGCATTAGAAAGATAAAAACAGGTCAGATCTGCACCGGACTTATCTTTGTCTTTTCTATCTTGCCAAGCATTGTGTCACTAGATCGGCTGTGTAGTCAGGTCAAGGTAAACAAGGAAAATGAGACATAAAATGGAAATCAAATGCAAGCTTTCTCAGCATTAACATGAAAGTACATAGAATTACAGTGCATAAATAATCCTATTTTGGAGAAGCCAAACTAATGATCAGACCAACCAACCAACCAAATTACGATTGATCCAACAATCCAAAACACAAGAAAAAACAGCAAGAATCCAGCCACAATGGTAAGGAAAGTAGGCCCTTGGGCATTAGCATCGCTCTTTGCGTTCCCATCTGGTTTTTCTCTGACGGGATCTCCACCCGACGATGCATACGATACAAAAAACCTTTGTCCCGTTTTGCCCGCTTGCCATCTCAACGCATCCTTGAATCTGATTTTTTTTTTTTTTTTTTTTAATGAATTGGACAGTAACCATCGTTAAGAAAAGATAGCCGAAATTAAATTAACTTTGGACGTAGAATACTGGAGTTAAGAATACAAAGCCGAAATTAAATTAAACGAATTTATTCGTGAGATAGACTAAAATTTAAAGTTTATAGATTAAATTCGATTTATGGGAGGGTGAGGGTCAACCAAAGATTTAATCCAAACTATAATCACACGTTGTAACTAATAAGCACGACTATACACACTTGACTATTGCATTATCTAAGTGATACCATAAGCTAGCTCAAGGAAAGCGGATGTCCAATTTACATATAAACACCATAACAGTCCGATAACTTGACGCTATGGGACACACTCAACTTCTAACACTAAGAACCTTTTTTGTAATATTTTTTTATAGGTAAATATCATTTCAAAAAAATTTTGGAACAAAATATTTTTTTAGAAGGTAATTTTCCGGTTAGGGTATATTAATGTTGTTAGATTTTTGCAAAAAAATAGTTTTTTTTTTTTTTTTTCGGGGGGAAAGGGACTAATGAGCAATACTTTTCGCTGTGCCACAATGTACGTCATTTTTTGGTCAAATTTCATCGTTTAGGCTTTCAAAAGTTGTTTTTTCCTCCTTTTTTTTTTTGTAATTTTTGTTTTTGTAATAAGTTGACTTAGAGATTTCGGTTTTCAATTCCGATTGTGTTTCTTTAATCCTTGAGTTTAATAGTTTGAATTCATGTTTCCCGTCAAAATGTTCGTTGAGTGTGTAAGCTTAAAAAAAAAAAAGAGAGAGAATGGATGCGGTAAAGCCCCTAATGTATACCCTATCGATAGAGCTCGTTTTTAAACCGTTAAGATGTAATCAAACGGTTAAGATGTTGTTTGTGTATCATAATTAACATACAACCTATCTCATATCAGGTGTTGACCAGACCCCCTTCCCCCCGGCACTTAAGCCCCCCAACCCTGACGCCAACAAGGCCCCCCTCCCTCCCCCGACACAGACGAGGCCCAACCCGAGCCCCCCAATCCCCCTTGCTCGAGCCTAGCCTACCCCCCCTCGCGCTCGAGCCCAAATGAGCCCCCCCTCCCCCTACACTCGAGCGCCCAATCCCACCCCTCCTCAAAGCCAGATTTGGTCACTGTTTTGGGGGCCATCAGCGTCGGGGGAGGGGGCCTCCTCAGCGTCTTCGCTGCCATCGGGGGCCATTGGTTTTTGGTTGAGAAACCTTTTTTTTTATAGCTTTTTTTGAATTTTTTTGAATTTCTATTTTTTTTTGTTTTAGTATATAATATTATGGGTTAAGATACATTATAGTTATTATGCACAAGCAACATATAAACCTTCGATTAAATCGGACGGTTTAAAAACGAGTTTTATTGATAGGGTATCTAAAAAGAGCTTTACCGTAGATTCTCCCCAAAAAATGAAAAAATAGAAATAGAAAAATAACTTTTTTATTTTCAAATTCCTTAACAAAAAACAAAAATGATTTTTGTTTTCACTTCTGTTTTCTGACTTGGTGCAAAAAAAAAAGCTATGTCATAACCATTTTTAAAACAATTTTATTGAAAACAGTGAGATATCTTTTCAAAACATTACGGAAACAATACCAAACAAGGCCATATTTTCCCCTTTACTTTATTTTTTGTTTGACCCATATTCTTATCAAAAAGAAAATAAAAAAAAATTAAAAAGAAATTTATAAAAAGTGAGAAAGAGGAATTTTGTACCTATTATATTTTGGGTGAGCGGTTAGGATTAATTTGAATGTTTGATTTTATCAGGATGTCGTTAATTTGGTACCTATTATATATTTTGGATGAGCGGAGATTGTAAATACTTTGAAATTCTTATACCATTTTACTGCAGTTTCCTTAGGGACAAAATAATAATAATAATAGTTCAGTAAAGTCTTATTTAGTGAATCAATTTCACTTAAATTAAACTGTATTTTTTCAATTCAATTTTTATTTTTTTTCTAAAAATTTAACAAAATTTATAATTATTTTTTAAAAAATCAACTCAATTCAAATTTAAAAATTTTATTTTATCTCAAACTCAACTCATATATCCAAGGACCCTAAGTTTTTCTCCATAGATTTCGTTTTTCTGCGTAATTGTTATTTTTTGGGGTTGTCACTCCCATGCAATGTTTCATGTACACATGTAAAGTAGTTCACATCGCTGTCCAATATTACTTTAGTTTGTCTTTCTTTTGTATTTTTTAGGGGAAAGCAAAAGTTTGATTCCTTCTTCACTTGACCATTAAGAAATAGTACAAATAATGTAACTTTCTATATTGTATAAATTAACATAAAGGTCGTGCAATGGAAAACAGCTGTTTATGTGTGTGTGTGTGTTGCCCATCATGTGGATTACTTATGACATTAACTTCCACTAACAAGGAGCCAAATTATTATTATATTCACAGTAAAAGAAAAAACAAAAACAAAAGGATTAATTTTATGAATTTCCTCTCAATTATGTATTATATTTTATTTTATCTCTTTAATTATCAAAAACTGTTTATCATATTTTTTAATATTTGTAAAATCATTTAAATTATCTCTAACGTTTATTTATGTTAATTATTTAATAGACAAACTAACGTGATAACCCAATAAAGATTAAACAAATATTTTATGAAATATTTCCTCAATACAAAAACAAAAAATAGTTTTTAATTAAAAAAAAAAAAAAACGAATTAAAAAGTTGTCTCACTCTCTCTCCACTCCTCTCTCTCTCCACAGTGGAAAATCATCAGCCATTCTTTGAAACAATTCGGCAGCTTTTATAGGCAAATGGGCTTTTTCCGTAAGCTCCAAAAATGATGATGATACACTTCTCAATCAAGATTTTGGGTTTAATCCGGTCCAAAATCTTATTCAAGGAGACAAAATCGGCGGAGTGGGCGTAGTTGTGGATGAGGAAATAGAAAGTAGAATCACCGAGTTTGTAGGAACCCACCCACGAATTCGGAAATCTGACCCGCGTTCACAAACACAGTGGAAAAGAAAGAAGAAGAACATGAGGGAGAGGAAGGAGGACGAGGTGAAGATTTTCTTTTTTCTTTTTTAATGTTTTTTTTTTTAACAAGAAAACTCCCTTATATCTGCCAACTAGCACAGGCAAAATTTTGTTTGGAAATTCATTACGGTAGAGAGAGAGAGATGAGAGAGAGAAAAACCGATTACTTTTTAATTCAGATTTATTTTCTAAAACATTTATTTAATGGGTGCAATGTCAGCATTTCTGTTAAATAAATAAACAGAAATAGATAAGAAGGTTAATTTGAATGATTTTACATATATCAAATGACATGATGATTCTGATAATTTAATGGACAAAATGAAATAACGTACATAGTTGATGGGGTATTTGTAAACATAATCCAAAACAAAAACAAAATAAGGCGAATTTTTTTGATAGTTGAAAAAAAAAAGGAATTTATACTATATAGCATATTATAAAAGTATAATTTAAATATATAACATATTTATTTTTTTGGTAGAAATATAATATATTTATTTGTTACTGTTAAATTGTAACATATTTGATGTTTTTGAACTTGTTGATTTACTTTCTTATCCTTGATAGTTATTATGTTTTTGAAGGTTTTTAAATGAGGAAGATTTAAGCCATCGAGGGATTCTGATTGAAAGATATTTTTGCATTTCCATTTTAGTTTTTTGACCTAAATATGTAATTTGGTTATAATATTATAAAGAAATATTAGAGAAGCGTATTTTATGGTGTCAAAACCGATCCATGAAAAATACCGATTCAAGAATTTTTCAATGAACAATACCGATTAAAAAATCTTTCAATGATAATCAGTTATGCAGCTAGAAATCATTGTTATTTGGGGGAGGGCCATGCGCAAATTTGTAAATATATAATTATATAGGCTAAAAAAAAAAAAAGTTTGAGGGGAACTTGAGAGGGCTACATTTGTAAATATATATAACAGTACATTTCGCGACCCAAGAATCCTTCAACAAAATAGACATTAAAAAGGGTGAGAGGGAGGGAGAGAAAAAAATGACGTATCAGAAAAGTGATTGAATCTCACTATTTGTTGGGAGGTCGGTTTTATATAAAGAATCTCTATAAAACTGAGGGACCCCCACTAAATTAGCATCCTACTAATTAATAACATCTAATATATATGTGATTTTAATAATTTATTTGATAAAAAATATAATTCTAATTAATTAAATAATGTTTAAAAAAAAAAAAAAAAAACACATGTGATGGGTTACATGCATCAATCTATGAGAAAATAAACAGAAGTAGATGGAACTCCTTTAATTGTGAATATTTGAGAGTTTATTCTATTAAAAAAAAATGAGTATCAAACATATATCATCAAACTAAACGGGTTTAGTTCGGGGAGAACAAATCAAACGAACCATGATTTATTACCTCTTAATTATAATGAAAAAACAAAAAAGATTAAGAAAATAAACATAGCAAAACATAATGGTCTGTTTGAAAGTTTGTATTACTTTTGGAAGTTATAATATAATTATGTTATGTTCATTATGTCAATGTGATTACGTACTATGAATTTTGTTTTTATTTTTTAATTGTTAGAGGGAGGTGTGTGAAGATTAATTTTAGAATATTATTGTCCTTCACACTAGTTTAGGCAATTTTATAAGAACAAAATTAATTATAAAAACTGCCAGAAGAGTAGATAAATGGGCACTAATAGATCTCCTCTTTGTAAAATTCTAATGAAACTAATTCATTAGCTTTCTTTTAATTCTTTTCAATTATCTTTGTCTCAAAAGCAAAACTGGCGACCGAGCCGATCAAGACAGATTTGATTGTTTTTTCTAGGGGTAGCAATTTGTGTCACGTGTCGAGTTCGTGTCGTGTTAGAGTCGTGTTGATTTTTTTCTTTCCCAACCCGAACACGACCCGTGACACGAAAACAACTTCAAATCGCGATATGAACTCGTCACGGTTTGACATGACATGAACCGAAATTGACCCGCAATATAAAATTGACCCGCGACACGAAATTGACTCGTAACACAAAATTAACATGAAATTGACTCGCGACATGATATTTGACCCGAAATTGACCCTCGACATGAAATTAACACGACATTTGACCCGAAATTGACCATCGACATGAAAATTGACACGACATTTAACCCAAAATTAACATGAAATTGACACGACATTTGACCTAAAATTGACACGAAAAAAAAACGAGTCGTGTTCGGGTTCTACGGGTCTAACGCGAACACGACCCGTTTTTTCCCGTGTCAATTTTGGGTGATCCAAATTTGAACTGACCCCTATTTTTCCCAACTCGAACCCACGAAATTCGTGTAGTTTTCAAATCGTGTCGTCGTGTCGTGACTCATATTGCCACCCCTAGTTTTTTCAATCGTGCAAGATTCGTTTGTTCTGGTCGGTTTGCTTCGGTTTTGATTATACAGTGAGTCACCAGGTACTATACAAGGGGGAACCGGGCATTTTTTTTTTAAAGCTTTTTGTACCCTTTTTTTCTTTTTTTCTTTTTTTTTTTTTCAGTTTTTTGGATCAATATTTGTTCTTAACAAAATAACATACATGGATATTGGATACCTTGATTTGGTAGTGCTAAAACAAAGAAACAGATCCAAAAGTTCCATAATTAAACATAATGTAAAGTCGAAAGTTTTAATGACATTGAACATTAAACATAGTAAACAACTAAACAAAATAAAATTAGAATCCAAAATTGAACAATATCGTTTCACTCCTCATTAGTACTTCATTATTTTTAATTAATATATATAGAAATAATCTTAATAGAATAATATCGATAGATATAAAACATGTACATATATATAACAAAAGGGCTTGGACTCGTGCAACCGGACTATTGTGCTGAGAATGTGTTAGGTTGCACCAAACATATTCACAAATAATAATACTGTCAATAACTAATTAAAAAAAAAAAAAAAAAACCAAAACTCATGGGATATTGATGCAGTGAAGCAATATTCGGCATTCATATCATGTTGGGATTACCGCGAGACCAAATCCAGTATTTTTCCAGTTTGCTTAGGGTATATTAATGCTGTTAGATTTTGGTGAAAAAGTAGTTTTTTTTTTTTTTTTTTTAGTTGGGTGGAAACGGACTAATGAGCAATACTTGTCGCTCTGCCACAATGTATGTCACTTTTCGATCAAATTTCATCGTTTAGGCTTTCAAAAGTTGTTTTTTCCTCCATTTTTTATTTTTTGCAATTTCTGTTTTTGTAATAAGTTGACTTAGAAGTTTCAGTTTTCAATTCTGATTGTGTTTCTTTAATCCTTGAGTTTAATAGTTTGAATTCATGTTTCCCATTAACGATTTTCCTTTTTCAAAAAGTTTCAATTTTTTTTTTTTAATATTAGGTTGTTTTAGCTTAGTTTTCCATTACACATTGTCCCATAATTAAGGACGTCCTCTTGTAATGAAAACAAACTTATGTTGAATGAAATTTTGAGTAGTTACTTATCCTTACTTTCCAATTCTCGGTATTCTTGATAAATCAACGAATTTTAATGTCAATTTCCAGTATTCTGCGTAAATCAACGGATTTTAAAGTGATTTTCATGACATTCGATGTGAATCAAAATATTAACTAATATTTATCTCTTAGTTTTATTATTCTTATTTTCTACCACACTCTTCTGCTACATCAGATATTGTTTTAATCGCTTCGTCTTCAAAAACATATTGGTGTTTTACTATATATGCCATTCTTCAATCCACAATATAGCCCACATGCAAAAATCCACAACGTATATATATATAACATATAAACGAAGAACAAATCTCGAAGCACAATCTTTATAATGTTGTTCAGCTAATTTGTTTCTCAACTGAGTAGAAAAGAACATATAAGAGCGGAGTCACACCAGAGTACCCTCTTTCCACACACACCACGGAATGCTCTATCTAGTACGCAAACGACAGAAAGGACAGAGTTATTAAGCAAACGACAACCCACTTTATTTAACTAAAGGACAAACAACACTAGTGTGCCTAGTGGGCCAAACGACAAGCAATCAAGCTCCTGTATCAGGGTCTGTCAAGTACTTCAGAACAAGTCATAAATCCAATACTCGAAGGAAGGAAAAAAAAAAAAAAAAAAAAAGAAAGAAAAGGGCAATGCGATTCCACACTCAGCTCTACTGCACCCACCAAGTAGCCTACAATGTACGCAGCTTATCATCCATTTCGTTGCCTAAGCCTTCATCCGTATATCGATACCTGTACATTAGAAAATTAGGAAATGTGGCTAGATGACCCTTTGTTTTTTGTTTTTTTGTTTTTGTTTTAATTTTTCTGACCAAAATTTTGTAAAATTGGAAAAATGAATGCTTTTTAAAAAGTAGAAAAAAATGGTTAAGCAGGCAATCAGTCACTAATATAACCAATTTTAATACGTATCTTTTATTAACTGATCATGATGCATCAATAATTAATAACCATTTTCTAAATGAAAAAAATTCGGTCATTTATCTAAATAAGTATTCAAAAATTGTAATTTACCAAAGTTTCTTAGAAACAAGTATCGTATTCTGGTACATATTCTTGAACATATTTAATTTTTTTAAAAAAAATAATGGGAAAAAAAAAACAGACTATCGAGGTGAAAAGTAGCAAACTAAGTAACAGATAGTCAAGGGCCCGTTTAGGAATTTTTTGGGAATGATTTTGTTTTGTATATGAAATAGAAATGAGAATGCTTTGAAAATGATTTTGAGTTATTTTTTGCAGTTATGTTTGATAGTGTTTCTAGAGAAATTGAATTGAGTACAAGAAAAGTAAAATTGTGTTTGGGTATGTTTTTTAAGATGTATATTGAGTGTGTAAGCTTAAAAAATAAAAAATAATAAAAAAAACAGAAATAGGAAAATAACTTTATTTTATTTTCCAATTCCTTAACAAAAAACAAAAATGATTTTTTATTTTTATTTATGTTTTCTGACTTGGTGCAAAACAAAAGTTATTTCATAACCATTTTCAAAACAGTTTTATTGAAAACCGTGAGATATATTTCCAAAACTTTATGGAAACAATACCAAACGGTGCCCATATTTTCCCCTTTACCTTATTTGCTGACCCATATTCTTACCAAAAAATAAAAATTAAAAAAATTAAAAAGAAATTTAATAAAAAGTGGCAAGAGAAATTTTGTACCTATTATATATCTTGAGTGAGCAGTTATGGTTAATTTGAATGTTTGATTTTCTTAGGATGTCGTTCATCTACATTGGTGGTTTCATCTTCACTTGGCTCATCTTCATGTGTAGCATCTGATTCCTGATATCAAGTATTGCGAAAAAGCATTAAGATCACAAAAAATTCGGCAAACTGCTCAATATCAAGTCAAGCAAATGAGCAAAAATAAATTAAAACAATCCCAAAAAAAAAAAAAAAAAAAAAAAGTGAGAAAGGGACCACGCACAACATCATATTCGTAGTCAATTTCCAAATCCTTTAGATTGTCGCGATAAAGCATGTGGATACCGCACCGTTTCACTTCTTTCGTGGAAGACTGGACATAGTAATCGATCACATTAGCAAATGAAAACTCAAGGGAGACCTCTACAGCATCGTGACAATCATTGTAGTCGTGATTTTCATAACATAAGTACAGATGATCTGAATTAGAAGTTGGGACTGATCTTGCCATCAATTCTTGTTCGACGTGAAACGACCATTTAAAACTGTGGAGCTCTTCAGTATCTCTGATTCTAAAATTGAATTTACAATCAAGGAAGCAATAATGATCACTCAATTCCTCGTAAGCTTTCCCATCAATAACAACGCATAATGCGAAACCTAAGAAATACTTGGCATTATACCATTGTGGAGTGAGCGCGATAGTATATGAAGAGCCCTCAGATTGATAGTCGAACCACTTCGGAATCTCATTTTCCGGATAATACATAACTGTGAAATCACATCTCTGTTAAAAAAGAACGGTACTAGTTTATTTTTACTGACACTAATGTATGAAAAAATTAAACATTCAAATAATAACAATACACCAGATTAAGAGGCATACCTGATCAAGTTTATGCTGTATTGCTTTGGCCAAAACTCTTAGCTGGTAAACACTTGAAATTTCGTCGCGTGAATTTTGATCCATTTTCAAGCACTCACGGAAATTCCAGTAATCCAATACCCAATAAGTGCGGAACCTACGCTGAGCCCGAAACCATTGTCCGAGTACACTCTTAGAACACGACACCCTCTCCAATGACGTGCATCCACTTGCATCAAGAGCATTTAGAGACAATGGAAGTTCTAGTATAGATCGAAGGTTTTTACAGTTAGAAAGCTCAAGAGTTTCAAGACAAATCAAATTATAGATGCTGTCTGGGATTGACTCAAGATTTGCACAGTTCTTCAGGTTTAGTCCTTCAATACCGATAAGATTTCCAATCGACGAGGGTAGTTGTCTAATCCCTGTGCAGGCTAATCCAAGATATTCTAAACTCTCTGTAGGCTTTGAGATTTCTGGGAGACTCTTCAGATTTGAGCAATGGTCAAGACAAAGTTTCCTAAGGGACCGTAACTCAAAAATATTGCTCGGTACACTCTCAATCATTCTGCAACCCTGCAAGTTAATTTCCCGAAGACCAGGGCAATCCTTAATTGATGAAGGGGGAATTTCTTTTATTGCCGTCCAACTCAAATCTAACTTCTCAAGATTCCATGGAAGCTGTACAGGAAATGAGCACCGAGCTTGTCCGTGATATTTTAAGGACATCAGCCTAAGTATACTGCAAGGAATATTCGAAAGGGATTTGCACTTGATGAGAGATAGTTGAAACAGATTATCAAGAGAACCAAGTGACGAGGGAAAAGATTGTATTCCGGTTAAGGACACTAGACGCTGGGATATGGTCTCTGAAAGAGCTATAATTTTAACATTAGAGCCCTCCACATTAAGAGTTTTAAGGGTGCTTAGTGCAAAGATTCTTTCTGGAAGAGTACTTGAGAGTTTTCTGCAGCCTCTCAAATCGAGATCAATAAGCTTGTTACTTCGCAAAGTATTCCAAGGAACTTTAACCAAGCTTGTGCAATTTTGGAGATATATTCTTTCAAGATTTCGAGCACGAGAAAGATCCGGAATTTCTTTCAATTTGGATGACACACTGAGATTAATACATTTTAATTTGTCAAGGTCCTGAAAGAAGGCAAAAAAAAAAAAAAAAAAAAAAAAAAAAAAAGAATAACCAAGAGAGATCTTATAGATTGTATATATAAGGAATACAACAAATTAGTAAACATATGCCATACCAGAACTCCGTCCCAAAGTTGCTCAAGTTTGCTGAATGGCATGTGAAGCTCGACAAGATTACTTGGCTCAAAATTTGATGGCAAACACTTTGAAGGATATATAGGCCAATAAATAAACCTAAGCGAATGAGGAAGGAATTGAAGATCTTGATTAAGGAACATTCTATCTTGATGGCACTGAATCATGAGTAACCTCAAATTACACATGTTGTGGAAGACTTCAGGCCTCAAGCGTAGGACTTCGTTAATTTTAGATAGGTCCAAGAATATTCCTTCAATCTTTTCAGTCCCCTAACATGATTCAAGAAAAAAAGTTGGATCTAAAGCATAAAATTTCAACAAAGAGCGTAAGAGGAAGAAGATCAAAACTTAATCAATTAACTACTAATTAGGAAACTATTTTCAACATTAATATATTTTTCCGCTTACCAGATTGTTGTTCAGGACACGATATGCTTCTTTCGCTATCCACAACCTACTGCATTTTCCAAGTTGCTCTTTTGATTGTTGACGTACAATCTTCTGACCAATCTCTTGTA